>JARBER010161333.1:0-10247 GCA_030265075.1 Balanus glandula
CTCATGCCTACCCATATTAGTGTCAGGGGCGGCAACAAGGACCTTCGTTGATATCTCTTGATCTACGCGTCTGATTTCGGCAATTCAAACGGGATGTTATTCTCCTTAACATGATCTACATTTCTAAAAAAATAATCTCAAAAATGTTGATAAGGGGGTAACAGGGGGAGGGGGGAAAATAGTATTTTAGAGGTATTTTTAATCCAACGCAGGTGCCATGTTTTTCAACCGATTTCAACGCAACTTATGTACATCGATACAGATTGAATAATACATTGTTATAATACGGCATGTTTTGAAATTCAAAGGCGGAATCAGGTTTTTAAAATGGGGTGACATTTTTGCGTAATAAAACTTCCTTTTTTGTATGTAAATGAATTGTAATATTATCATTAACTCATTTAAAACAGTAACAAAACAACTCTGTACACTACTGTGGATTAAATCATCCATAGCCGGTGTCATGTTAGGGAAAAAGGGAGGTCAAATAGAATCAACACATTCACCCATTTTAGGGTCCCTGGAACCGCCTATGACATAAGAATAGGATTAATTCCAGCATGCAGCATAGTTGCAGCAAGAAGTAGATGTATGTTATGTGATGTACAGGCTACTGCAAATATTTTAATGTTCATTAAATGCACATTAAATGCTCACATTGCACTCTACGCCAGGAAATGTTGGATGATATGCGATACAAAAATGACGATATCTTAAAAAGTAGCAAAAAGTAGCAGTCAAATTTGCATTGGCTGGATAGATAAGGGTTCATACTATTTGAAAATCATGTTTTCAGCGATGGCACTCGATGGCAATTTAATATCGGTCTATGCAAACTTTAAGTATGAAAAAATGTTCGGTCATTTTTGACACCTCTACTAAAATGGTTTATAAGTAATACAAACAACTTTTTTACGAAACCTGACATGACTTTTCGTATAGTGCATGCGTGCCTTATCACTAGAGAACAACAAATGACTCGTGAAGTATTGCAATTTATATGCTATTTCACTTTAAACTTCGCTTACAAATTCCACCAAATAATGCCGCTTCCGCTGCTCCCTTCAAAGTTCCGTGTTCAAGCTCAGTTGGACGAATAACTATTGGTTCTGGCGGAATTATATGACCATTTTCGGATTCTATGGACAATTTTGAGTCGCACTACAACCATTATTTGCATTGAGTAGACTTTCACCAAAATGATATATGTCGCGCTAAATCCGGTCGGGCGCCGATTGTGCTACGGTGCGCGGGATAATTATTTAGCTAGGTTTCAACTGCGTTGAGTACCGACAGCACAGACAGAGACGCGATCCCGAGGGCAAAATGGACGGTACATTTGTACAGAGCTGTACACGTGTGGAGTCGGCAGAAGTCGGCGACACGATCGCTTAAAGCACGCTGAGCTGGGAGTTATAACATAAGTATGCACATGCTTAATTCCTGCCTTGTGAGCGCGAGTTACTGCCGACACTTGTGTACAGGAAATTCTGTACCGTGCTAACTTGAACGTCGTAAGCAGCTAGATGTTTAACCCGTGGACGCTATAAGTGGTGTTTTCTATACGCTGACTCAATAAAAGTTCATTTTGCCTCCTTTAGAAATTATTATTTGCAAAATCAGTGCGTCAAAATCTGCTATAAGATAAGTTTTCGCGTCATTTCAGTTTTTAAATTGGTACAGGACAATCGTTTGTGATTTCTTAGATATGATAATTCTTAGAATCAGGGCGTTTATATCTGCCTATTCGATTATTTTAAAAGTGACACTTGTTGTCAGCAAAAAATTAAAATTGTAAAATCATTTTAACTCCAAAACGGTATGTTCCTAGATATTATGATTTGCTGAATCAGCACGTCGATAAATGTCTAAAAAGATTTTCAGAGATATTAGCTTGTCAACCAAAATTAGGATTATTTGTAATATGTATGATTATAAATGGTTCGTTACTCAGTTTAGATTTCGAAGCGCTTATTCTGAAATGTGAGTTAACGTTTTCAAATAGATCTGTGGTTTCAATGAATGTCCGTGCGAATGTAAATGTGAATACCATGCATCAACATTCTACAAATATTCAAGTAGTGACCAAACATAAGCCTCGAGGCGAATATAAGCTTCCATATGATTTTCGACATTGCCAAACAATTTTGGACAAAACGTTACAAGTCGAATGATACGATGGAAAATGGCAAAACAAAATCGCAAAGCCATGGTGTAGCCATGCAGCACTAATGGGATGGCTCTACTCAGCATTGGGGTGCAGCTCGGGCTATGCCAATAGCCCGAGCTGATATCAATAGCGAGATATCAAGTTCCACCCGTTGCATATAGGTATTACAGTGGAGTGGGATTGTGCGCCATTATGTGACATTGTGATTGTGTAGTCATGCCATTTTAAGTCACGCACTAAAGGCTGCCTCACACTAGAGCTATTCGGCGCGTGATATCCACTACGTCGCCGCGCCATTCCGCGGATCAACGATAGTTTTCAATGGATTTTTTTTGTTGATGCGTGTAAATCGCGGCTATATCGCGCGCCGAACGGATATAGTGTGCCGCAGCCTTTACGGGTTTTGAATCTATGACCCGTATTGACGTTCCAGCGTTTTTCATAAACATGACTATCACTAAACAGCAGCAGCCATGCAGTGGATACAAACGTGACACAATTTTACAATTGTATTTATACATGTAGAAGACTAGGTCGATTAAGTAGGAAACGGGGTAACAATATATTAAAAGAGCACTGCTTACACCCATCGCAAAACAATATGACTCTCGCACAGCGAAGGGAGCTGATGGACCTGTGTGGTACCCATTGGATGGAATCCAGACGAAATTATAAAACACAAACACTGACACTACACATCAGCCAGCGATACCTTTAGTCATAAAATGCGTGGCCGATCATCACGGCCAATCTTAACTTCCTCACTAAAATCCCTGATCAATCATCGATAGATATGGTTGGATACAAAACCTGATGAAACAAACCATACCTTCAGTCGTCGACCGTACCGACATGGATCACCTACCCCTACCGGTTTTGCTCATCCATGGCACCGATATCATCTGTCAGCCACGAACTTAAGCTTCCAGATCCCGCCGACAGAGGTCAGCCCAAAGGTGCACAGCTCCCAGACTTCAACACCACGGCAATGACGACCGATCAGAAACAGTGTCAACAATGCCAACAGCCAACACTTGCGTGCCCGTCGCATACCAAAGAAAGTATAAAAAAAAACACTTTCACATTAAAGTAGAGCATACAACTCATCCATCAAAAATTAGTCAGGTTGAATGTCCTGAAGATGGCGGGGTAACTTGCGGGTCACACAATGGCAGCAGACCCGCTTCAGTAAGCTGCCTGACGGCCACCGAATCCCAGTCCTTGTTCGCCTGGAAACCACAATCACACGATCAAAATGGACGTCCAAACTGGCAACCGGAGTCAACTGAGCTATACACAACTCAAGTTGTAAACACAATGAGCATATCATCAACCGTTTATTATAACTATTAACATTCGCTCTTATTTGTAGACTGCAGTGTTGTCACTGATACGGATAGACATAATTAGACACTTACTGTGGGACACTGCATCGTGGAATATCCTGTCCCTCCCCTCCAACAAATGAACGAAGACAGCAATAACAAGGACTGAACAAACAACTACGGCCAGCAAAGATACCCAGCCACCGCCTTTTTAAGAGAAAACAGTGGGTAAACCAACCGACATAACGACAAAACCTCGATCAACACACAAGCACAAACAGCAGGACAGGAGGCTATCAGGCTGAGAGGGCGGCGACTCAGCTCAGCCTGAGTCTGCCTCAGCTCAGCCTGAGTCTGGCTCAGCTCACCTGAGTCTGGCTCAGCTCACCTGGGGGTTGATGGGACTGGGGTGCAGCAGTGGGTACACCCGCACCCGCTCCGCCATACCCGCAGCAGCCAGCGCTCTCCTCGCCTGGTCTTCGGCGTACTTTCCGACCCCGACCACAGTGTGGACGCCGAGTACCTGGCGGATGGCACCGATGGTATCAGTGGTAACACAACATAAGGTACAAAGTCTGCTGTAGCTATGGATGATATAACTACCTTTGTTTATGCGCAACAAACAGGTGTTATCAATTACTGCAAGAAGTGTGATTAATAACCATAAACCAATCCAAACAGTAATCATCAACCAGCATCAAATTTGTCACCTGCCACTCCAAAAACTCAAAAAATTACCTGCCACTCCGACTGGTCAAGTTGGAAGTAGTACGGAGCTAGGTGATTAACTTTCTGGAACCAAGTACAATCCAGTACAAAGTCTCACCTGAATAATCTCGATCAGAGCCCTCCGGCAGACCGGCTCCAGGAGGTCCCGCAGCGGCCGACCCAGACAGTTGGGGGTCACGTTCTTTCCAGAGCGTTCCATGAAGGCCAGCGGGCAGAAGTTGTGGACGAAGGCGTGTCGAAACAGGCGGTCCGGCGAGCCGCTCAGACGACTCAACAGGCCCCAGAGCCGCCGTCCACTGACCTGCAGCGGGGGGGGGGGGGCAGGCAGCAGGTCAGCGACTGTAGCGGGGCGGGACACGCAGCAGGTCAAACATGAAACAGACATGGCAACACACCGCCCGTGGGAGGGTAAACCGAACACACCAGTAATATGAACAGTACAATAATTGATAATCAACAATATTTCACTGCATTACCAGACTAGGAGGAAGAATAAAAATCGAACTTCAAACACTGTTTGACTAAGGATCAACTCATTTGGCAACTCAAGCAGCAACACAGTAAGTGGCTCAGAACAGCGGATAGAGCAAGACAATCCCCACGACCCCGATAATACGTTGCCGTTTCTCTACGCTCCTCGCAAGTACCTCGCTCCTTTCGCAGCTGAAGCCGGTGACTGGCCGGTGCGGGTTCTGGTCGACAGGTGTCGCCACCTGTCCACTGACCCTCATCCAGTCCCGCACGGCCGCCACCTCTCCAAACGGCACGCCCGTCTGGCACATACCCCACGGACCGGGGTTCATCCCGACCAGCAGGAACGGCACGCCGCCGCCGTGGCCGAGACAGCGGCCGACGTAGGCGGCGTGCGGCACGGCGGCGTACTCCAGCGGGTTGTAGACGTGCGTCACCTTGCCGCCGACGAACGTGGCGCGAGGGAGCTGCTCGCACATCTCGCGCTCGATGCCAAGGACGACAGAGATGCGGTCAGTGCTGGGAAGCGTGCCGGCGCCGGGCTGAGCGCCGGTAGCGGGGTCGGTGCTGGCGAGCATGACCATGCCAGGCTGAACTCCGTAGATGCCGAGTCCGTTGTCCATTTTCCTTCGTTCCCAACCCTTGTTAGTAACGATACCTTTTGGACATCAGGAGAATCCGAATCCGGTCAATGTTCCGTTGTTGGTGAGGCTGGCGGAAAGATGTAGGTACGCGTCTCACTCCGGGCTTTGGGACTTGGGGACTTTGGGCTTGGAAACAAATATAAACTAGGCATGTCAAAATATATTCATTAATACAATAATCGGCCCCGAGCCACACATGAACCACATCCTCTGTTCTCTGATAAACAACACGCCAGCCACGCACGCCACCTGCACGTAAAGCAAAGCACATCACAAGGCCCTAGACACTCGCACATGAAGATACAGCTGTCAAAGGATGTTAAGGCTAGAGATGTAGGTACATTGTACACGGTTCAGAAAATGATACCTTACGAACAACCACCCGTTTCCTTGGAGATCGAACCTGTAACCGCCCGTAACCGTGGGCTTAAAATCGTAACCTTCCGTAACTGCTGCAAACAAATCTTGTAACTGGTTGTAGCCGAAAGTGCCAAAACATATTTATTTTTTATGAAAAATGTTGCCGGAGTTTCTGTCCAGTGTGCAACAACAACATTGCTATTACCATGACAATTAACAAGTATGAACAGTCAACTCCTCATATCAATTTGTTAACGCTAGCCCCAGTGGGCCTCTTGATTTTCCACCATCGACTGATGCTCATGATATTGTATTCGTACTCGGCCGTATTCGCATTCAAATACGCATTCGGCGACCCCTGCAGTTTCGCTGAAACTCACACCACAAGTTCTCTATGACGTTTACTTACATAGGTACATCTAATAACCACAATATTACCATATATTACCCCGGCACACTCAGCTGTTTAGCCGTTTCAAGTGAATACATATTTTTGGTACCACCGGCGATCTCTGCGATTTTGGTGTAATTGACAGTTGCAACCTCAAAGGGACGTTATCGCACACCTTCAATATTTAACCGGCACCCTCAGTATTTTGGCCGCTAGAGGTAAAAATATAAAAATGACTGAATCGGTGATTCCTGAGATTTTGCTAAAACTCACACCGAAAATCCTCCATAAGGTCCTGATCACGCACCAAAAATATGTAAGCCGCACATTCATTATTTTGGCCGCAAGAGGTGAAAATGTAAAAATAACTCAAATGGGCGGGGCCTGCGATTTCGCTTAAATTCATACCAAACAACTTCAAAAGACCCTCATCACACACCTAAAATATATAAGCGGCACACTCGTTGTTCGCCCGTGTAGCTCAGTCGGTAGAGCGCTGGGCTTCTGACCCAACCGGTAGTGAGAGCCCGGTTCGAGTCGCTTCGGCGCTCGCTATTGGGTCCAGCCTGGATGGCCTGCGGTCGGTGGCAGCGGCCGCACTGAAGGCCAGTTGACGTCTGTGAGCGGGGTGGACTGTGTCCGGCTGTGTGGGCACGTTAAACTTTCGCCTCTAAAGCCTGCCGAATGCCTGGAATTTCCCGATCGGACGGTAGAGGTCAGGACCTGCGCAACAGGCTCTGCTTAGTGCGGGCTCTGACTTCATCAATCCGTCCATTCAAAACGCTCAGACTAAATCCATAAAAAACAATTGTAAAGGGCACATTACGGCACAGCGTGCCCATATTGCACCATGAAGGGAGCATACAGGCAAACAGCCTACGGATGTATGTAAACTCCTTGGTTTTACATATGCCGTTATGGATTCATCCATGAAATGAAGTTTGCTATGTAGTAATTAAATTAACCCTCGCCCTACGTGCCCGCCGCTGCTAACAACACTCATAATGATATGTGGAACCCGTACCAGACCTGGCTGACATGTAACAGCAGCTGTCATGGCAGGCAGCTAACAATATGGAGGTCATAACCCTCCCCCCAAATGTGTTTTCTTGCAAAACTTTTTACGCAAGCAGCGCACCCGTCTAAAGAAATTTTGGGCTTTGGCCAGATGAGTTACGTTCGTTTACAAGATTCGTTCGTCGTTACGTTCGTTTGCAAAAATCGTCGTTCGCTAACAAAATTGTATCAAAGTTTGTAATGTGCTTTTGGGATAAAATGACGTTTTAATAACGCCATGTTTCGCTATTTTCGGCGAAAAGTGATAAATTTTTATAAAATCTTAAAAATCGAGACCATATTGTAAATCAAACACAGTTAATAATACGACCTTTTTTTATTTTCCAGAAAAATAATAGCAAAACACGTATGAAACACAAACACTCGGAAGTTTTTGTTGTTGAGTTGGGGTAGCTTCGTGGTTCAAGCGTCCAGAAACACTCCGAATTAGATAGTATCATTTCGCCAATTTCGATAGATTGATGGATTTTGTTAAACATCTAGGCAGAACACAGCCGCAGCTGTAGCCACAGTCATGACTAGAGCCCTTCATGGGACATGTTTTAAGCTCCCATTCCATTTCATCCCATTCAGCAAGATCCAAATCCGTTCCGTTTAATATCCATTTTTGATTGGGCTCCCATTTCCATCCCATTTCCATAAAACTCAGCATATTTAACTGTTTTTAGTGTTAACAAATGATATGGTCAGTCACATTCCATTCCAAATTCGTTCAATTTCCTGAATTCCTAAAAGTTTCTCCCATTTCCATCCCATTTCCATTCCATTGGAATTCCCATGGAAGTCTCCATTCCATGAAGGGCTCTAGTATGACCTAGAGATTTTCTGGCCCGCCCCGCCCCGTTAGCCATAAGGTACGGCCAGCCATGGGGATAGTGTAGAACTCTACTGATCAGCCACATGACCCGAGTCAAATAATACATCTGCAAAGTGAAAACATATGATCGCAAGCTGCTAAGTTCTCATGTCCCTACAGAATAGTGCAATGTGTGAGATGTTCACTACTCACAGTCTCAGACCAAGTGTCACACAATATTCACAGTGGCCCGCAACTGACGTTCTTATATATACGGAGCACCTGGTTCGTATACGGAGGTAGCTCCGTATACGGAGCACCTGGTTCAGAATGACACACCCCAACTCGCCAGAAGCGTTTTAAGCCGTGGCACTATCTTATCCGGCCGATGGGCTATCTTATCCGCACTATCTTATCCGGCTATCTTATCCGACCATTGCAGAAGCTTAGCGTCAGATTCGCATACGAATTTAGCGACGAACTCCGATGTGGTTCAAATTCAGCCTGTAGGTTAATCTCGCCTATCTATTCACGAATATGCCATTGGTTTTTCTCCAGGTGACCTAGTTTGGCCTTCAGCAACCATCAAAGTTCAGGAAACGGTGTAACCTCTAAAATCTTTATTTATTGACCGATTTGAGGAAAAACAAGTCCATAACGTGTCCCGCTGTGCCGACTAACCGCAGATTCGAGGAATTTGACTCAAAGGTCAGTAAAGGTAACTTTAGTAAAACGGTGCAACCTCTAAAATATATATTTATCTACCGATTCGAAAAAAACAAGTCCATTGCGTGTCGCGCCGTGCCGACAAACTACAGAACTAATGAATTAGACTTGTATGTCAAATGTCAAGGTTAAAGTCTTTAAACCTCATTTTTGGAAAACATTATAACCTCTAAAATCGTTATTTATCGACCGATTCAAGAAACACCGAGACCATAGCGTCTCCTCTCCCGTCGTGACAACAATCTACATATTTAAGGAATTTAATCTTAAGGTCAAAGGTAAATGTTAAGGTCAATAAAGTTCATTATGGTAGCACGATGCAACCTCTAAAATCTTTACTTACCAGCTAATTTAAAAACGTCAATAGCGTGTCCTATCGTGCCGATAAACCGCAGGTCCCATGAGTTTGACCTCAAGGTCAAGCTTAGGGTCAATAAAGGTCACATTAGTAACACGATGTTACTTCTAAAATATGTATCTATCGACCAATTCCAAAAAAAAACAAGTCCGAAGTGTGTTGCACTGTGCTGACAAAACGTAGATCCTAGAAATTTGACCTAAATTTCATAGTTATATTCAGACATGTTCCAGGATCCCAAATGTCCTAAGCTTTAAATCCGGATTCTAGCAGTACCTATTCAAGGTGATACAATATTAACTTGTGATGCAACTTGTTGCTCCTCGCCAGCTTCTTCACGTGTAACGTTTTTTTATCAAAGCATCAGAACATCGTGTAAATTGCCAGAGATCCTGTGTATCCTACGCATCCCAGGATCCAGGATCCATGATGGTTTTGTCGATTTTCACGGCGTTCTGATAGTTTGATCAACGACAAAATGTTGTGTGTGAGAAAGAGTAAGAAATGCACAATAAGTTCCAATGCACTTAAGTGCTATAGCGCATTTTCTGTAGCACGTAGCCACATTCCATGCATTCAAAGATAAAATACCTGGGGACATGGACCATGTCGGGTCATATATAGGTCAAGGTCAATGTCAATAAAGGTAACTTTAGTTTCACGGTGTTACCTATAAAGTCTGTATTTATCGACCGATTCGAGAAAAAAAGTCCATAACGTGTCCCGCTGTTCCGACAAACCACAGATTCGAGCAACTTTGCCTCAAGGTCATAGGTCAAGACCAAGGTAAATTAAGGTTACTTTGGTGACACAGTGTAACCTCTAACATATTTATTTACCAACCGATTCGAGAAAACCAAGTCAATAGCGTGTCCCGCCGTGCCGACAAACCGCAGATCAGAGAAATTTGACCTCAAAGACATAGCTCAATGCCGTTGTCAATAAGGGTTACTTCGCAATTTAAAAAAAAAAGTATTTACCTTGACCTTGACATAAGTCCTCTATGTCAATATCCTCGGATCAGCGGTTTGTCGGCACGGCGGGACACGCCATGGACTTGATTATTCTCGAGTTGATCGATGAACGTGTATGTGTTGTGTTCGTGTGTGAGCCACTTTCCATGTTTTGTTTGTTTTATTTTTTTACCGTGTGTGAAAAGCCACTTGAAATGTGGACCTCACTAGAATACATCTACATATA
>JARBER010161344.1:0-10247 GCA_030265075.1 Balanus glandula
GCACCCACTGCAGTCTGCTGGCAATTCCGCACGGCGAGTTTCAGCGCATCATGAAGAAGTTTCCCACTGTCAATATGGAGATCCGCGATCTTCAGGATAATGCTGCCATCCTGCGCACGGTGAAACTCAATCACGCACGAGTCTGGCGTCTGTCCAAGGACCTGCCGCCCAGCAGTGACTCGCTGTTTCCGCTAGAAGAGCCGCAGTCGTTCACAACATTTCCAGAGAAGGACACGAGTGAAGAGTATCGCCGACCGTTCGCTGAGCTCGGACGTCTGGGATCACCGTTGGCCTGCCTACTTATGCCACGAACGGTGCGGCCGGACGGACGATTCGCCGTTCAGCTCGAGTGTTTCCGCATCGCCATCATCATGCTCGTTCTGATAGTGACGCCCGTGCACATAACGTTTGCCTGGAATAGCTTCAGCCTCTATGCGCTGGGCATACTGTTCGACATCGTCGCCATGATCTACGTCTACCTGCGCCTGCACTGGGCTTACTATGATGAAACGTCGACACTCATCACGCACCCCCTCACCACCGCTCGGAACTATTTAGCTTCGGCCTTCCTGCTGGACCTGGTCGGGTGCTTTCCTTTTGATCTCATAGCTATGCTTTTCTTCCAAGGGAACATCTACGGTAACCTTCATTCCATTGTTTTGTTCAGAAGCAACCGCATGATACAGTGGTATGAGATCGCGTGGGCCTTTTACCACTGGGAACGAAGAATGTTGTTTCGGAGTGGAATTTTCAAGGCTATAAAGTACTTTTCGTACTTTGGAATTTATGTGCACATCGTTGCGTGCTTGTGGGCATATGTGGCATGTCCCGCGTTGTTTTCTGGAGATCGCGACATTGTGAAAGGCATTGAAGGGCGCATCCGTGAGTACAGCGAATACAACGAAACCAAATTTACTGAAAAGCACGAGAACTGTCGGACATATTCATGGTACTCTACATCACACTTTGCGGAAAAAACTGGTGGCTCGCTTGAAATGTACATGGTTAGTGTAATGTATACTCTGGAGATGATAGCCTCGGTTGGCTATGGTGACATGACTCCGCAGTCTCGGGTCGAGTTTATCTTAGCCATCATTCTCATGGTACATGGAGTCATCTTCTTCGGCTTTGTCATTGCCAGTGTTACGGCTAGCTTTGTCAACGCCGACATCACCCGAGCGAACTTTAATGAAAGAGTGAAAGAACTGGCTGAACAGATGCGGTACGAGCTAGTGCCCGATTCTTTACAAAAGAAGGTTCTGAAGCATGTTGAATATGCATTTTTCCGGTCACAAGGAATGGAGGCGCATGCTCTCTTTACCAATCTACCACCAAGCATAAGAGGCGATATCGCTGTGGTGCTCTTCGAAGATCTGATCAGCTCAGTGCCAATCTTTAAAACAATTGATCGAAGCTTCCATCGAATGTTAGCTATGTGTCTAAAAGAGGTGTTTTTCCTGGAAGGTGAAACGGTAATTTTCGCGGGAGATATGGGCGAGGAGATGTTTTTCATTCATCGAGGGATTTGTGACGTCATCGATGATGATGGAAAAACTATCGCATCATTAGGGCCTGGACGGTTCTTCGGAGAAGTTAGTGTCATGTTCTCTATACCCCGTACGGCGACCATCAAGGCTCGCCAAAATGCCGATCTCTTTGTCCTGACGAAAAATGACCTGCATGATGTGCTAGAGAACTATCCTGACATCAATCGAGAAATCGAGCGCATAGCCATTAAGGGCCTTAAGGATGCCGGACAGCGCAAGATGTCCAGAGAAGAGCATCAGGCCATGCCCCGCAAGTCAGAGAGTGGTGGGCGAAGTGGGTCGATGACGGGCGGCAATCTGATGGAAGCGCGACACGGCCGGAAGCACAAAACGCACCATCGGCGCAGCCTGGCCATCCAGCTGGCTGACGCGTTGATTCCCCATAGCCTCTCGAAAGATCAACACGGTCTACAGGTGAATAACCAAACGTTAGAAGACGAGTACAAGGCTCTCCTGCAGAGCGAAGAACATGAACAGCAACAGAAAGAGCATCTAGTTGAAAGGCGCCGAAGCTCACAGGCCACCCACATCAAAGGACTCATGAGAAAGATTTTCTCAAGCCATTCAACGGCCACTGGCTCAAACGATGAAGGTAAAGTAAATGACAACATTAAAACAGATGTCAGCACTAAAGTGGACGACACAGCTAAAACAGAAGACAAACCTGAGGCGGACAAGAAACCTAAGGTGGACAGCAAACTTAAATTAGACGGAAAGAGTGACGCGGACGAAAAAATTGAAGTGGACAGCAAACCTAAAGTGGATGATACGGATCAAGTGAGCGAAAAACAGAAATTGGAAAGAATGCCAAAAGTAGACGGAAAACAGGAAGTAGAAAACAAGCCAAAAGTAGACGGGAAACCGAAAATGGAAAATGAAGTAAAGGTAGACGGTAAGCTAAAAGTGTATAGCGAATCCAAAGAAGACGAAATGGACAGAAACGCAACGGCGGGTACCAGTGGTCCAAAGGAAACAACTAACAAAGTTGCAAAGATGTCTCAAGAAGAAATCGATGCCTCTGAATTGCTCTCCGCGCGGAACGTTTCGGGGAGATCATCAGATCTGCCCGGTCCACTGAAGGGAAAATCAGGTACAATGAATGGACCACAGCTGCCACCGATTGGCCTTAAGCACATGTCGAAGAGTGACAAAACATCTGAAGACAATATAAAGAAAAAAAGTGTCATTTCACGTGAAGTCTCAAACAACCAGATGCCTTCTGTCACCATACGTTCGTCAGACGACATCACTCCCGCCGTCAAACAAAACTCATCCACAGAAGGAAGCACAGAAAACCGTGTAAAAGAACCTGAGGAATATGACACTAATCGGACACAGGAAGAAACAGGAGCGCCAGCAGACGAGTCCGGTGTCCAGTCGCTGGAGTCCGGGTCACAGCCTGGCCAAAGAAGCGGCACCAGCCACCAGGTGTACGTTAGCAGGCACACTGGCGCCAACGGGTCGAGCGCCGATATCGCGCCAGTAACCGCACCCGGCATAGCAAACTCTGCTCACTGCTCGGCTGACCCCTCTAGCATATCCAATGCGTCAGAAGTGTCCATCACCAGTGCCGGCAGCGCCCGAAGTGAGTTTCGTCCTCCACTCTGGCTGGATGCCTGCTTCCAGCGAATCAACCGGCTGGCACATCAGACGATTTTGTCAGATTTTATAATCATTCCAGAGTCTAGACTGCTGTTGCTTTTCAATCTTAGTTTGGCTATCCTCGGAATTATTTCGACCATGATTATTTTCTACCAGTTAGCATTTGCAGACTTCAACGAAACTCTCAACAAGTCTCTTTTAGGAATCTCACTAGCATACACCATCAATATATATATTCGCATGCACACAGCCTACCACGATGCTTATGGTGACCTGGTGTGCAATCAGAACACAGTGAGAAGAAAATATATGCATCGGCCGACAGGGTTCCTGATAGACGTGCTCTCGGCTTTGCCGGTCGGTCTTTTGGGGTTTATTCACCATGACTCCCCGGAACTTTCGGAAGCCATTCACAAGATTCGCTTCGTGCAGCTTATGCGATTCTACACTGTCTTCAATTTCTTTCGTTGTTGGGAAAGTGTTTTGAACGCACCGGTTCTGCTGCTCCGTAGCCTGCGTGATGTTGGTTTTCTTCTGATGCTGCTACATATATGGGCCTGCTTCTGGTACATGGCCGCCTGTCCAGCGGGAGACTGTATCCCAAACTCCTGGATCTTTATCAGGAAATTGGTGCAAAATTCCACCAAACGGGAGCAGTACATGAACTCTCTGTACTTCACCACCGCTACGATGACCAGCACTGGGTACGGCGACATTCACCCCGCTACCATGCGTGAGGTCGTTGTCTGCATCGGCGCCATCCTCGTCGGAAAGTTCGCCATTGGTAAGTCAATATGGCTTATAAGTCTCCAATTCTAATTCGGTTATAATAATTCCTATTTGTTTTTAACATTCATTCCCCCTTGCATGCTCTTACTTCCTTCTCACTTCTGGTCACCATTCTTTTAAGTATGTTTTGCTCTGTTTTCTTCTTCGTGTCTGTCTGTCATAAAATACAGTGTATTTTATGAATTCTGTCTTTAATTTTCTTATATATTCCCCATGATATTTGGGTTACAGATGGATATTCGCTTTCAGACCGCTAATGTCTATTTATATCTTTATTTTAGCTATTGCTGTATCTGCGTCAATTCGTCTGTCCGTCTGTCTATATGTCCGTCTGGTGCTTATCTGCTTGTATGTTTGTCTGTTTGTCTGCTTACCTTGTTGTCAGTTGACTGTTTGTCTGTTTGTCGATTTGTGTGTTTGCCTGTTTTTCTTTGTCTATTTACTTGTTTGTCTGCGTGTTTGTCTTTTTGTCTGCTTGTCTGTATGTCTGAGACCCATGACGTGCTCCCCTTTTTAGTCAGGCAGATTATCGTGACCAGCAGAATCGCTAGTAACTAATGTCCAGTTGTCTTCATTATTTCATTAATGACTACTACCCCTCACCAGATCAACAACTTCTCCTTTTCAGTGGCATACTTTACATCATTCCATAGTTTTGACTGAAGTTCCATCCTTTCCCCGGTCATTAGTTGTTGTTTTTGTTTTTGCTCACGTCACCTAGTTTAACAACGCTTCCCTGTCATGGCGGCGTCCCGAAGCGAAACTTTCACTCTTCCAAACTCGAAACCTTGAACCACTACGGTGGATGGCGAGCAATTGGCTTCCATGCGCTTCCCCATTTCAAAGACGCCCTGTGGAGACAACATTAGCTATCATTGCCTGATGACATATTATTGGCGATTATTTTTCACACTTCAGGACTTATCATCGGTGATCTTGCGTCCACTCTGAGTAACCTGGAGGTGGTCCGGGTTGACATGGAGGCAATGCTGGCCGTCATTGTGAACCAGATGAAGGACCAGGCCGTACCAAAACACCTTCAGGAGCGAGTGAGACATCACGTCGAGTATGATTGGCTCCGTAACCGGGGTCACAACCTGAAGGATCTTCTGCAGCACGTGCCTTATTGCCTGAGGGTGAGATCCAGACGTCAGACAGCATTTAAATCACTGCAGGTGCTGCAAGCTCACTCGCTCCTGTAAACAAGGAAGCTTGTGAGCATGTAGACACTTTTCTTTAACTGCAGTATGTTTGTGTGTATGTGGAGGTGTTGATCGGTATGTATGTATGCAGGTGGAGGTGTTGATTGGCATGAATGTGTGCAGGTGGAGGTGTTGATCGGTATGTTTGTGTGCAGGTGGAGGTGTTGATTGGTATGTATGTATGCAGGTGGAGTTGTTGATCGGTATGTTTGTGTGCAGGTGGAGGTGTTGATCGGTATGTTTGTGTGCAAGTGGAGGTGTTGATCGGTATGTTTGTGTGCAGGTGGAGGTGTTGATCCGTATGTTTGTGTGCAGGTAGAGGTGTTGATCGGTATGTATGTGTGCAGGTGGAGGTGTTGATTGGTATGTTTGTGTGCAGGTGGAGGTGTTGATCGGTATGTTTGTGTGCAGGTGGAGGTGTTGATCGGTATGTTTGTGTGCATGTGGAGGTGTTGTTTGGTATGTATGTGTGCAGGTGGAGGTGTTGATCGGTATGTATGTGTGCAAGTGGCGGTGTTGATCGGTATGTCTGTGTGCAGGTGGAGGTGTTGATCGGTATGTTTGTGTGCAGGTGGAGGTGTTGATCGGTATGTATGTGTGCAAGTGGAGGTGTTGATCGGTATGTATGTGTGCAGGTGGAGGTGTTGATCGGTATGTTTGTGTGCATGTGGAGGTGTTGATCGGTATGTTTGTGTGCAGGTGGAGGTGTTGATCGGTATGTTTGTGTGCAGGTGGAGGTGTTTGAGTCAATCTACGGGAACCAGCTGC
Organism: Balanus glandula; assembly: GCA_030265075.1. Lineage (NCBI taxonomy): Eukaryota > Metazoa > Arthropoda > Thecostraca > Balanomorpha > Balanidae > Balanus > Balanus glandula. The sequence continues at coordinate 5,909 of JARBER010161344.1, forward strand.
GCTCCATCTCAATCTTCGAGTCTGCGCCTGACTATGTTATACGCCGCCTTAGCGCCCTATGTGAACAGCAAGTCTTTCTACCCGGTAAGAACGCTGAATTTTCAAAACGATTCATTTAACCCATTCCTCTGTAGAGGTCACAGGAGTGCGAGTGGCCGGAACTACGATCACCTGCGTGGAATCACCTGCGCATTCTGCACTCCTTCCCCAGAAATCTCGAAAACCTCCGGATCAATTTTGATGGGATGAGCACTGTTCGATTCGTCATGGAAATGTTTGTTTTATGCCATTTCAGAAACAAAATGCGAGTGTTTTGTGGTTATTGCAGCTGGAACGAACTTTATACAAGTTTAGCGTTGTACAGGGTATCACGAAAAATATTGTAACTTCAGCTTTTATTGTAATGCGCGCATTTTAATTAAAACTGCCCACACTGAACCTCGCAAGCGGATGTGAGTGTGCAGCTTGGTAGATATTCCACTCACTTTGATGTTATAAGGTAGAGGTGGGGGCTGCTTGTGTGTCGAAAAAGTCGCAGAATGTCACCCTAAATGGCATGCTGTGCCAATATGGTCAAATTTGTTCTTCGTGGTGAAAAATAAAATAAGTATCTTCCCTCCTGAGACTCATACGAAAGTCTGACTTGACCTCAGACGTGCTCACCTGTCCTCTCCTGCGACTCAGGCGACAGCCTGACCTGACCTCAAACGTGCTCATCCGTGCCCTTGTGCGACTCAGGCGACTTCATCACGAAGCGGGGCGACATCGGCGGCCGGGTGTACATCGTGCGGCGCGGCTCGGTGCTGGTGTACCGCACCTCGCGCGACCTGCCCGAGTACTTCCTCTACTCGGGCTCCATCTACGGCGACGTGCAGATCGTGTACCCGACCATCCCGTACGAGCACCACCTGGTGGCCGACTACCCGTCCGACGTGCTCGTCATCAACCAGGCCGACATCCAGCTGCTGCTCGCCGACAACCCGCACTTCTTCTTCAGGTCAGGCGCCCCACGCGCTCATCCGTTGTTCGCTGGTCAGCGGCAGAGCCGGCGGCGAGACTCGTGGAGAGCAATGGCGGTACGCAGCGATTGCTGCGACATTCAAATTTGTCTTATTGTAGAGCAGCACGGTCGTATCTATTCGTACATGGGGAGTACGCGGTGTCATAAACGTTGCCTGATTTTGTTATTCTGGAAAACTGATTGGTTCACTGGTCTTCTTAGTACCATCATACTGCGATTATGTCTGCTGTGGATACTTGTCTAGATGACCATAAATACAATTAAATAGACGTGGTTGGTGCTGAATTTACGTTCTTTTTTAACTTGGAAAATTGACAGAGGAAATAGTTAGGTCCTCGCTTGAATTTAAAATATGAACATTATGTATTGCTATCACTCAAATAAGTTGTCACTGCACATGTCTCAAGTACATCAAGTGATCTCGAAAACAGTTGTCTGTTTTGAATAGGGCCAACTAGATGGTCAGATTATCTCGGTTGTGATTTTGTCTCATCAGAGTATTGTATGTCGTACACTCAAAACAAGTCGAGTCACTGCATATGTCTCCGAGATAATCTGGCCGCTTCGTAGGCTCAGCTAAAAAGAGCCGTTTGCAAGATCAATTTATGTCCTCGGAGAAATATATTTTAAAGTAACTCGACTCGTTTTGAGTGCCCAGTTTTATGCATTTGTATTATAACGTGTTTGTTTTGCTTACCTGGCAATATGTTCTGTTTCAGAGTTCGACGGTACATACAGAAAAAGTACCCTGACATAGTGCACGACAAAAGACCTTCCATGGCTGTGAGGGTTTAATTGTTCTGGAGATTGAGCTTTAAAAAACTGAAATGTCAGTATCCTGTATCCACTGCATGTTGATATTGGTAGTATAGTGATATGAGGTATCATAAGTCGCTCTCGAATGGGTGTACACTCCAAACAGTGTACAGTGTACGTTGTACGATTAGCAGTTGTGCAAGCTATGCTGATGATGCTGATGCTTCAGTCGTAATAAGGTGATATGTGAGAATGATTTATGCTGAATGTTGATCAGCAGTATATCAAAACCTGTGGCATGTGTTCGCAATGGTGACTGGTGAGCCTATTTGCTCCCAGTAACAGTATCTGACGAGGTGATTGTATATAGGTATGTGATCTTTGCTGTTTGCTTCTTCGTTATCACAAGGTCTATTTTTAGATTAGTTGCGCATTCTATTAGAAACCACTCGTATATCATAAAGGTATGAAATATGAGGTGTTCCGTCAAAATGTTTACCTACTGCTTGCTATCCTCTGCTCATGCTTCTAGAATGGCAATGTTTTCTGTTAGGAAAAACTTTTTTTTCAAATAAAATGCATAATGCTGCACGCTCGTTGAAGTTTATTTGTCAATCGAAGCGAACACATTTTGTTCGGTTTTGCTAGATTTGTGATATAAAGTAACTTCCAGTGCAAAGAGTCGAGTTAATAATTGCAGAAATGGGTTATTTAGTGAAGGCATGCTGTACGGGCTCAGCTTCGATATGACTCGCACGCCTTCACGCCCTGCCAGACTCTGGGAAGTTCATTATAAGACAACCCGCCTCTTGCCCGCCCCGGTAGCTCAGTTCATAGAGCGCTGAGCTCCCAGTAGTGAGAGCTGGGGTTCGAGACGCTTCGGCGCTCGATATTTACTCCTGACGGGGATGACCTGCGGTCGGTGGGCGTGGCCAGTTGAAGCCAGCGAGTACCTACTTCCAGTATCTAATAGGCTTCAGACTGTGCAAACGCTCCTTTTTCGCCATGCTGTTTTGGTAACCGAATAGAAGAGCCCTTCAAGGAACGGGAATCCCGTACGGAAAGGAAAACGGGACGGGAATAAATGGAAAAGGGATGCTTTCTTTAGCAATCAACGGAATGGAACGATTATGGAAGACAGCATAACTTTGCCGTAAAAACCCCATGATAAGAGATATAATTAAAACAGTATCCCATGCAGTCAGTATCACACTTCCAACTCATTTTTAGCATCAAATAGGAAACACACATGGGAAAGTTTTATAAATAAGAACTGTGAAGGAAAGAAGATGCAGTAGGTAGGCCTAAGATATACCTTAATTGTTTTATTAGACAATTCAGTGGTACGGATCAGTATGTATCTAAAGAAAATAACTTATTCGGGATCCTGATTCAAGCCATTGTACCCAAAAACATAGGTATGTACCTTCGTCCTTCTGCACATTTGCAAAACTAAATTTCACCTTGACTTATTTTTTAGAACGCGTACCTATATACACTTCAACTTACCAAGTTTTTACCTCAATTACTCGAGTGTCCCAGAGTAACGCACAGAAGTGTAGCATTGAGTGAATAGTTGTGTTATGCCTAAGGCTATAGACCGTTATGCCTATTGTATTAGTGTATTCTGCGTTTTGTCCACTCGTAACGTTCATGCGTTTGTCATGTGTGCAACAACGAGGGCCCATTGGGGGATCCAGGGGGGGCCAATCCGGCCATGCCCCCCCCCCCAAAAAAAAAGCCTTGAAGGGGGGCCATCATGTCTTTTGGCCCCCCAAAACAAACTTATGGGTTGTGTTAAATAAGCCGTAACAAAAAAAAAACAAAAATTAAAATGGTCGGTTATCATGACTTTGCCTACACAAAAATGAAAAATTTCGCGTCGCTTCGCGGCATGTCACAATTTTCAAACTTACTTACAATTTCACAAATTGGAAAATAAATTCAATCAAGTTTTACGAGGGTAGTGTTTATAAAAAAAACACTTTTTAGAATGGACAAGTTTCATGTCACTGAACCATATACCTTTAAAATACTTTTGCTATGATTTTTTCATGAAAAACACAATGGTGATATTCATTTAAATCAAAAACTTTTATAAATACCATAAAAAGCTATATCTTGAAATTAAACGTGTTAGTCTCTGATTGGTCATCATCGGGTGTGACGTCACATCTGCCGTTTGAGTAAGCCGGCGAACGCCCTTTAGCAGGCCAGTGCGAAGCGAGCAGGCGTTTTGTTTATAATTATGTGAAATATAAGCTGATTTTGTGATAAAATTGAACAAATAATAATGTATTTATTTATATGAAAGACTGGAGGTTAAGTTTGGTCAACAGCACGCGCTCAACCATGTATCTGATATTTGCGCTGTACAAACTGAGCTGCATCGCCTAGCTATGAAAAGCCACCCCGTTTGCCTCAAAAGGGAAAACAAGGGGGTACATTTGTGTGCAGTACTCCTAATCCATTCAACAGAAGGTTTCACAACTTCAACATAACACTTTCAAAACACAAAGCATGCTGTGTGCAAAGTTTCAAACACATCTATTGGGCAGTTGC
>JARBER010161355.1:0-10246 GCA_030265075.1 Balanus glandula
AGCGAGGGGAGTCGGGGCAGGTGAGTCGACGGCGGCTCACTGGGGAGTTACGGAGCGGTGAGACAGCACAGCATCGGCTCGCGGTCATAGCCAGTACATCGCACAGAGGAGCAGGGCTATAGACTAGAGTTAAAGCGGGGTGATGCGCCCGAGACTGGCCACCAGTGGTCAGTAGTGGAGCGCGCCTCCAACACACACAGACAGAGACAGAGACAGAGACAGGTTAGAACAGACTGAAGGCAGCCGGTGCGGCCCTTCGGCCACAGACTCACTTTGATGTTTCGCGTCATGGACGGGGCCTGGAACGGCAATGGCAGCGGTAACATCGCAGGCCGGCACACGGCACACAGGAACAGACAGTCAGAGACACCGCCCGCACCGCCACTCCGAGCGAAGGCAGCAGCAGTAGCGACCGCACACCAAAGCGGAACAAACAAAAAACTGAAAGCCGGCCAGGTTGGTTTAACGTAACATGAACTGGTCAGTTTGTTCTAACGTCAGTTCGTAACGATAGTTTGTTCTAGAAAACGCCAGCTAACGTCTAGGCCAGACAAGCAAGTCAGCGAGCATAATTTAATGCAAACATATTGGAATCAACTCAGGGGTATCAACAGTAGCACACAGGCACAACTTAATCAGCATATTCATATAATACGCAGGCGAGGTGCGGGGGAGGGAAGGCAAGTGATTGACAAGACTCCAAGCTGGCTTCACCAAGCGTCATAATCTAGCACACACCAGTCACCATCGTCGCTACACACTAGCACCGCCGCCACCACCTCCGTCTCCTCCGGCCTCGCGCCGCCCCGGACTGACCTTCTGCGAGCCCATCGCCTTCTCGGAGGCTCGCTTGGCCTCCAGTCCGAGCTGGACGAACAGCTCCAGCAGGCGCACCAGCAGGTCGTCCAGCTCCACCCCGCCCTGCAGCTGGGCGGCGATGTTGGCCAGCGCGTTGATCACCGGCTGCGACACGTGCCTGCGGACAGCGACGTCGGGTCAGCGCAGGGGTCAGGGCAGCGACGCCGGGTCAGGGTAGGGGTCAGTGCAGGAGTCAGGACAGCGAAGAAAGCAACAACAAAACAAGAGAGATGCAGCGTATCATTTCCGGGAACTTCCGGATTCGGAAAGTGATGTAATGCAAGGTTCTGTAACCCTTCATTTGAGCAAACCGATTGAAAAGGAGGTACGTGCGGCATCCACAAATGGAAATGTTCACGCACGTTGGCTAGTCACAAAGCATGCAGATTTACACCAAACCGGTTTGTCATGAAGTAAATCGTAACCTGCCGAGAACTCAATGAACATTGAACATTGAACCTCACGCGTAGCATCATGTGCCATTTCTTCATGCCCATGACGCAAACAGCGTGTGAAGTAGAGCTATGGGTGGATTAAACGACAGCGCCGAATACCGCCGCTCCTGCCAACATGGCGCCCTTCGGCGACAGACATTGGACCTGCCGCCCACCTTTCCACGCACTATCGGCTCTGGGGCCGGGTCTGTCGGCGCACACAGGTGCCGCCTCCCACGGTGTCTAACGTACGTGTCCGCCGCGGGCCGCATATAACGTCGGCCGGGCCACGCGGCCGCCCAGTGCCCTACAGCCGACACCATGCAGGCGACGCGTCTCTCCGTTCTGACGCTGCTGGCGGCGGTCGCGGCAGTCGCGGCGGTCGCGGCGCGCCCCGACGAGTGCGGCACGCCCGCCGACACGCTGTGCGTGCGCAGCTGCGCCTACGAGGAGCTGGCCACGTGGGACCACGGCTTCTCCGGCGACATCCACGTCCACTTCGAGACGGCCGTGGACGCGTGGAGCGTGGACGTGGCGTTCGACCACGAGGTGCAGACGTTCAACCAGTGGGCGTACCCGGCGACGACGTCCGACAACCGCGTCTTCAGCCTGAGCAACAACGCGTGGGACGGCCACCACAACGCCAACACCACGCTCTCCATCAGCTTCAACGCCCACTTCGCCGACAACGTGGTCGAGCCGATGGTGTACAGCGTGAAGCTGAACGGGGAGGAGAAGTGCGTCGCGCCCTAGACGTCCCCGCGGAGGAGACGGTGGCCAAACAAGGTGGCAGACGAGGGGAGGCTGACGGGAGGAGGTGTCCAGTGGTGTCGGTCAGGTGTCTTGACGAACCGAAGTAGACAGGTGTCGAGACAGGAACCAACGGTGCGGTCGGGGTTACCCGGTCATATACGACAAGGTGACTGAGGCAAGCCAGGCATGAACCAGGCGACCAGCCAGCAGCTACGAAAAGCAGCTGTCAAAAATGGACAATAAGCACGGCTTTACAGCGGATGCAGACGGGTGTATCAATGTTGTAAGGCACGTGCTGCAGGCCATCATGGAATGACAATAGAGTAGATATAATGCGTGTGTTCCGTTAATGTCTGCACGTGTAATTGTATTTCATGAATAAACTATTTACAATGCATAAGCAGCAGTGAATCTAAGCGTAGCCGTACAGGTGACAGTGGCGTGCCCAAGATTCACTTCAGGGGGTTGGTGAATTCAGGGGCCAAAAGCTACACCACCAAAAAATAACTAACCAGATGGGGACGACTATATTTTTGGAGAGGAATATTGCTATTTTTATCAAAGGTTAAATAATTATAACATTTTTCGACCAGGGGTCCCACGATATATTCACACAAACTAGCCGTATTTGTAATACGGCGTTTATCGAGTGTTTTTGTGGGAGAATCGTGGCCAAACGTACTATTTCGTAGTGTTGTGACTACTGATGCACTAGCCAAATGAGCTAGGTCAAGTCAATACTCTGAAGGCCTTGGTAATGGTCAGTCATCCATTAAACCCTAGATTGAGATTCCAAGGACCCCGTCGATTTTCTATTTGCCCCGGACGACTCTAGAAGAGCCCAGCCAACCCTCCTAGATAAAAGATCAGATGAAATTGGAAGGTCGGCCGTGACCGTTAGCAGGGTGCTAAAAATCCACTTTATTTAAGGAACTGTGATCTGTAATTTGTTTATTTGTTTTCCTGGCAAAAGCAATTTTCGCCAAGCCAGCAATAAGCCTCCCGTTCAAAAGGTGGAAAGCGCGGCGATAGCGGGAGTGGGTCTCCCTCAAATGTCACAGAAGCCTGTGATCAACACCACTACCCGGGATCCCCAGCCCTCAGAACGGCGCCCCTGACCGACAGAGGGGGTTCTGATCACCTCATGAACCCCAGGATGCCGCCAAGAGGAACCATCGTCATTCGGGGGAAACGCCTTAACTTTCCAGCTAGTGGGGCCCCTGACGGTCACGGGCGATGACCAGGAGCTGCAGACGACACGATCTCGTCGAGGACCCCTGCTCGGCACCAGTGCCTAGTTACTCAGTACCACTATCGGGTGCTTTAGATCAACAAACGGGTTTTTCATTGTCTTAGGACCCTCGAATGGCGCAATAGGCCCCTTTGTATTCCCCCTTCAGGAGCCCTGCGGGTGTGGGTAATTTTAGGACAACTCACATTCACATTGACTAAAAACAAAAACAATAATAAGGATTGGGCCCTCAATATGAAAAAGGCTCATTTTAGAGGCCTGGCCAAAGTTGCATGGGTGCAGTCGTCGCTCCAGGGCCCTGGTCGTTTATCCATGAATCTCTAGATATGCATCCAAAGGGCCCCGGTCGACCCTCTAGGTACACCGGTCGATCCTCGAGAAGCGCAGCCGATCTGCCAGGACCCGAGACAGGCCAGCCAATGGGTGAAGCATTGGACCTGGTCTGCTATCACATGATGCTGCTCGAACTAGGACCCGAATGACCTATTTACAAAGGGGTGCATATGGCGAAATGGGGACGTAAGAACCTTGGGTGATTTCCTCACCTGGCACGCTTATGGCAAGTAATGTATGCACATTGCAAATACTCTTTTGGCACATACTATTTCCAATCCAAACTCCTTTCATTCCACAGTTAAACTAACTTCCGAACTACGACTTCGCGAACCGTAGCCCAGAAAGAGGGACCAAAGGATACACCGCTACGACACTATGAAAGTGCAGCACTATATGTTGAATGTTGATGGAGCTTAACGTTAAATGATCACAAGCATTTACCAGCAACAGTGTTGTGAATGCGGAAAATATTCGTTTTATTTACCCTCTGACACCAACGTGAGGCAGCATATGATGTGACACTCATAATCCGCCTAACACAGTTTATAGGCAAATGTGGAAAAGACACCACCCCGATGACAACAAAGGAAACGTCGGTCCCCTGAATTCGGCAAGTACTGCCCCGTGACCCAGAAAAAAACACTATCTGACCTATGTCTATTGTCTATCTCTCTCGCCTCACCCCTGACCTCAGCCAACTTCCCGAACTTTGCCAGCTGCCTTTTTCCGAACAAATAGCGATACCAGCCATTTTGTCCTGTCACGGTTAGTATCAGGTAAACGTCCAGCCGATAGTAAATGTAGCGTATCATTCAAAGTACACTTTGTACTTGAATAGCATCAACAAACAGCATTACTAATATAAGCATCGTCCGTGTTCTTAAATCAATGAGGAGCGTACAATGCACATTGTGTGCAATAGGACATATTGCACATAGTTCATTTACCGCCGCACAGTGCGCATAGCGAGCAGCTAATATCACTAAACGTAGATAAAAAAATAGACAGTGATCAGTTAGCGATAAAATGAGATGGGTTTGAGGGTTTAATGCAGGGACCGGCAACCTTTTTAGGGCGCGAGCCGGAAGAGAGATCTGGAAGCAGTCGGCGGGCCGGGGCATACATCGATACAATTGACGGCAATGACGTGTCACATTTGGGATGACATCACACTTGCTGGTTTGTCTAAATAAGGAGTAATAATTGCAAGTCGTGCTTGGAAACTGGTGAAATATATGTAGCGATACATATTTTTATAATGTTTACAACAGTCACTTTTTGTTAAAATTATTTTATATTTCTGAAGGCACCGAGGGCCGGAATACAATGTAAGTTGTCGATACCAGCCGCGGGCCGGATGTCAGACGGCCGCGGGCCGGAGGTTGCCGACCCCTGGTTTAATGCATAACAAATCAAAACGGTCATAATGGCGACGTTCTTTCACGTAAAGCCATTGTCATTGTATTCGTTACGCATTATGCAAATATTATCGAATATCGGTATTTAAACTCGCAAACAAGAACTGGAAGGTAAATGAGACACATGAATGCAAAGAAGACAAGAATAATTGTAAGTAGATATATGCAGCTTTCGATACAAATGTCTCAAAGTGAGGTAGCGTTTAAATTTGAGTCGCCGACTTCCAAGGACCATGACTTCGTCGAATTTAAATGTGCATTCTGTGATGACATTGCCATAAATGATGATGACGATGATTGAGAAGGCGACATTTCCAGATAGTTACGAGAGGCGAGTCACTACACTCCTTATGACGAAGCGACGTTGGCTCGCTAGCCTGGAGCATAAAGGATATAAGGATAAAATCAATTTATTTTAGGCTTATTACACAACAACAAACACGAATAACACAAAATCCAGTGTACTTCTGCACCACTTATATTTGGTTTGCATCACTGCATTATTGCTGATATGGTCGGACAATTTTGGAACTATTGCGAAGCTGCGCAATCCACCAGCAAACAGACTCTCGGTTCAATGTGAGTGTGTGGCGGCTTTTGGCTTCGCGCTCAACATATCAGATATGTGTGCGCTTACATTAGTGGTCCTCAGCGTCATGGATGTAGTCACATGTTGATGTCCACAGTAACCGTACTGTCTCCATTGCGCAGCCCACAGTTCTCTGCCTATAAGTTTTGCGGTACAGCATACATTCAGGCGTTTCCTACTAGCGCCATCTATGAACAGTAATATAAGTAGACACTGCTGTTGCTTCTGGTCTAAATCAGTGGTTCATAGCGTATCCTAAATCGCATGCACAGTGCACACCGTAAAACAAAGCTGAATACATTTTAGTATTGTTTGACTTATGACTTGATACCCCTGTAAATAGTGAGGCGACAGTGAAACGAACTGGGATATATGTGCATTATAGTGCGCCATTATCAAAGAAATTGCTTAGCTGCTTCCTAAAATATATCGCAATTGACTGCTGGATTGTCATTAACCTCGCCCAAAGGTTCTATTACCCTAAGTGGACTGATTCCCTCTGATTTGAGAATCACTGGCACATAGTTAAAAATGGAAAGCGAAAAGTGTCTAAGCGAATGCTGCATGTTTTACAGATTGTAGCTTTCGGCTATTCCAAATTTCGCGTTCTGCTCAATCGACAATCACATACTGATGCTCTGAGCCTCATGATACCCATCTTCTTCGAATACTAGTGTCCAAATAAGCAGCTCTCAAATGTGGAACTGAGTCACAGAGTTGGCCCCGGATAGGAGCGGGAATTTCAAGATGGTCATTGGTCATGTCCGAGGACAGGATTAGAGCGTAGTTCGAATCCCTAGAATTCAAACTTGATCCACTTCAAAGAGCGTGTTTTCACGGATAACCTCCGACACTAGCTGGAAATGGACTAAAGCATGAAGTTCCGAGTTCCGACCGAGTTCGGACTAGCAGCGGAACGCAGCACGTGCCAATCAGTACGGTGAGCCTGCGTGGCCTTGTGTCCGCGTGCCGGCCGTCACTGCGCGTCACGCCCCCCCCCCCTCCTCCCTCCCCCCGGTCACAGCTGCCGGCTCTCAGGCGGCGGCGGCGGAGGAAGGACAGGACAGGACAGGCGTCAGATCCGTACCGCGTACCCCGGGCCAGATTGCGGCGCCGCGTACCGCCCCGGCCCGTCCGGGCGGGGATGATACATAAGCCGCCGGCCGCCGCTCCGACACCCAGACGCTGCGACATCTCTCCGCCCGCCTCAGCGCTGCCGACACCTCTCCGTCCCGACTCAGCGCCGCCGATCTCTCCGCCGTCTCGAGTCACACCATGTCGCGACCGACCGTCTCCAGCCTACTGCCGCTGCTGGCGCTGCTGGCCCTGACATCAGCAGCCGGCGCCAGCTCCAGCTGCAAGGTCATGGAGGTGGTGCAGACCTGGGACCTCGGCTACAGCATGAACGTCAACATCGAGTTCCCCGTGGACGTGCAGGCATGGAGCGCCACGCTGCAGTTTGACGCTCAGCTGGCCAACCTGGAGACGTGGTCGGACCAGGTGGACTCTGCGGACAACCGCACCTACACCGTGCACAATAACCTGTGGGACGGCGGCCACCGGGCGGGCGACGAGGTCACCATGTTCTTCCTGGTGGACTTCCACAGCCGGTACGACCCGGCCCAGCTGGTCAGCGTCCAGCTGCTCGGAGACGAGCTCTGCTAGCTCGGCAGGCGGGGCGGAGGCAGCGGGAGCGGGTGTGGAGAGACCCCGGGATATGTGGAAGCCGCCGGCCGCCGCCGAGAGCTATAGGAGCCCACAGGAGCTATGGGAGTCCAGATGAGCTATGGGGGCCTACAGGAGCTATGGGAGTCCACGAGAGCCGGCGGTAGTCATGAAGAGCGCCGTGGCTGACGGGACGCCGAGTGCAGGCCAGCGAACAGACTCCAGTCGGCCAAGACACGCCCACCAGGTCAAGGCGTCTCCGTGGAGGTCTGCGAATCATGTCACAGGACGGCCGAAAAGCTGTGCCGGATTATACAACACCACACGCCGGGACCGATACATAATTTATTTAGAACCAAGGTAGTTGCTGGATTTTCTGCCGGAGACCGGAGCTTCAAGGTGGAAAATCAAACAGCAACCGAGGTCCTAAATGCATTATGTCGGCCTCAGTGCGGTATTTATTTTATAATCATATGTCTACTACATGTATTTTGAAAATTGCGTTAAAAATAGTTTGGTAAAACGTAAATGCGAGTCGTTCGAAAGCTTTGACCCATAGACTTTACATTTAATCTCTGACAGCTGAAAACCTTTCACCACGTGCTCGCGCCAATGTTAAAAACATACTTAGACATATGATAAAATACAAAAGGCGATCGGCGGTGGTAAAAATGTTCGTGACCATTGTCACAGCGATGGGGAGAACTTAAGTAACTGTATGTGAATACGTGAATGACGCATGTTTTGTCATTGGATACTGGGTATTGTATGCCGTGTTATTGTATGGAGTGTTACGAGTCAGTCAATATAAGGGACGTAAATAACGAATAGTTTTTTATTAGGGTATAACTCTGTAGGTATACGCCAAACAGCCTGTGACAAAGTATATAATACGACTTAACTGGACGAGACGATGCCAAAATTATATATTCCAAGTCATTTCAAATGCCTCAAATAGGCAAAAAAGGACATTCCTATTTAAATACCATGTAGCTAACATTATCCCAATGAATATCGACGCCGAAATGTGCATGTACGTAAAGTGAGCGGAAGAAGCTGCATCCATAGAGACGGGACCACGCCCGAACGCTCTCAGTGTTGACTTTGGACGGTAGAGGCACGTGTCGGGGCGGGGGCGGGGGCGGAGGCGGGGGCGGAGGCGGAGGCGGGGGCGGGGCGGGGCCGGGGAGCCGCCAGACCAGCTGGTACGTTCCCACCGAGCCGCCCTGCCGACCAAGGACAGCCGCCGCCGTCTGCTGTCCTCCGACTGACATAAGGACATCTCACCAGCGCCGCACGCCCACACCAAGCCGAGTCTCCCGTCATCAGGACAAGGGACTCATAGGCCTCGCATGTAGCCTTTGTCGTGATCTCTGTCGTCCTCTCATCTACCTGAAGTCCTAGCCACGATCCTTTGCCGTAGTCTTCGCCGTCATTTTACCTAACTATAGACCTTTCTGTAATATTTTGCTGCGATCCTTTCCCGTCCTCTCATCGCCTACCTATAGTCCTTGCCGTGATCCTTTGCCGTGGTCCTTTGCCGTCCTCCCACCTACCTATAGCCCTTGACGCGATCCTTTGCCGCCCTCTCACCACCTACCTGTAGTCCTTGCCGCGATCCTCGCTGGCCGATTGGTCCGAGTACACGGTGTTGCTCGACTCCACCGTGATCTGCGTAAACACCTTCATCACCTCCTCGTAGACACGGGTCTGAAACGCCACAAACGCTGCACGTCAGCTGGCTGTTATAAGCCTATGAAAGCGGGATCGCTTACTCGACAGAACAATACAACGTAGTTTGTGCGCAAAATTACCAAGACGAACCAAACATGTATGTAAAAACGTGATACAAACAAGGTGTATTAAGTTATTCATACTCTAGGTACACAAGAAAATCAACATAGCACATTTCACACCATGCTCGTCAAAACAAAGTTCAGACCGTTCTATGCAGCACGATGTGATAAGACGCTTCATCCGGCTCCCAGTTGTCTTCTGCACTGCCGGTTCACCTTACCGGACACAGCAGCAGCAGCAGCAGCTACGCAGGACACAGCACACGTCATAGTGTCTCTTAGTCTGCTACAGCAGCCGCAACAGCAGCAGAGCACCAACTGCCCCTGCCCGGACCGCCACGCCGGGCACTCACCTCACTGCGGGCCAGCACCATGCAGCCCATCTGATCCACGATCAACACGTCCACCTCGCTGGGCCGCCGGCAGAAGATCTGCACGAAGAACTGCAGGATCGAGTAGGACGTGTCGGGCGTGTCCTTCAGCGCCACGGCCACGTGCCCAAGCGCCATGATCATGTTGTACGTGATCAGGTTGTAGTCGATCGTGCGGGCGCTGAGGAAACGAGACAAACGGTTTGTATTAGTTTCCGGCGTATTTAGGCGATGTCAGGCCCGATGGTTAGGGTAGGCGAGTCTCGTGATGAATAAGGATATTTTTACATAACCGTCTACCAAAGACGGCTGATGATACCTAACAAAATACGGGATAACTTGAATCGACTGAGCTGAGAAGCACATCGTGGTAAACAGTCAACACAATTCATTGCCCACAAACCTATCCCAGATAAGGTATATCTGAGTTAAGTTGTTCTCTAGACAAGGCATAACCTAGCAATATGCGAGCGACACTACCTCAGCGCGCTGCACCTCTAGCCAGAGCTCACTTGGTGCGATGTGAGGCCGTGAACAGCCGGTTGGAGACGGACGCCACGAAGGCCTTGATGGTGACGTCGTCGTACGAGTAGCCGGCCTTGAGTGCCACGCACAGGTTCTCGATGGCGGCGTCCCGCAGCTGGTCCAGCGCCGAGTCAGACGCGCGGCTGCCGCGGCCCGGCACCGACACGCTGGTGTCCGTCACTGTCGGTACAGAGAGCCGGGGCAGGACAGGTGGTACAGGTCAGTATACACGGCACAGACACGCTGGCG
>JARBER010161366.1:0-10246 GCA_030265075.1 Balanus glandula
GCCTCGCTGACGGCCGAGTTCTCGATGACGATGGTGGGCAGCGGCCGGGCGGCGGCGGCCGGCGCGTCGTCGAACTCAGAGTCGGTGGCCACCTCCGTGGCGTCCTCGTCCGAGGAGGACGTGGTCTCCTCCGAGGACGAGGAATCGGAGTCGGAGGACGTCTGTGGGCCGAGCACAGGGGTTAGCGGGGACACCACGGTCAGGGAGGCGGCCCAGCTGACCACAGCACACCGCACAGCGACAGATATTCGCAGACGCAACGTGATATTTGGAAGTCTACTATTGGTTTGCCAATATTTTGTGAAGCGAAATGAGCATACAGCTTCAAGAGACCAGTCTGGGCACATATTGTCGTTTTAGGCTAACTTAAAGACAATCAAAGTTTTTTAAAGTCAAGTCCATAAAACTAGCATTATTAGTAACATAAGTGATTTTTTCAGGGTTTATTATTACTGAAACACTTGAAAGCTTAAGTCCGCGAACTCAGTTAGTATGTAAAGCTATTTAATCATCACCTTTCAGACCTTCAGAAAACAAACTTGGAAAGCAAGCAAGGGTTTGTTGTAAAGAGCCAGAAAAACAAATGAGCTTTTGTTTGCTTGTTACTTCATAACCTAACCAACAGACAAGTTCATGGATGCGTGGAATCCCACATAGTAACATACTATAAAAAAGGAAGGCGAAGTCCTAATGCCGAGATGAAGCCACTTTTGATAGTGACTCGCAAAGTAAAATAGCAATTAAGTCTCCAATGCCCAGCAAACATGAATGTCGCTATATTAACTTAAATCATATTTAACCAATTATCTAACGTCGGCAAGCAAGATACTGCATTCCATTATTTACACAATTAGTAACATAAAACTACTACTCATTTCATAAATTGTTTAGTAGCGTCACTCGTGGCGCTACTACTCATTTCCATTAATAAATATTGTCCATTCATAGCAATTAGTCAAATTAATCGTTTCGAAAGAAGAAAAGGGCTCACACGCTGCGGTAGACGCAGCCGACCTACTGACAGTCCAAAATAAAACTGTACAGGTGATCGGAAAGTGGAAATACAACACATCATGCAACCATGCACTAGTTGATACTTTATGGTCAACAGAAGCTTTACGTGTTGTGTTAATCGCACGACCGCCAACCCTCACCCCCTACCACGCGCTTAGTCCCATCTTCTGGGTCAGACAGAATAGACACTACGTCTGTCTGGCTGATCTGTCTATCTGTCGGGTCCAGTCCGGTCCCAGCGGCCAGACATAGACACAGACACGGTCACAGGGGAGACCGCGGGCTCCCCGACTCGGCCAGTCATGGCCCGGGCCGAACCAAGCGCTCCAAATGAGATACTCCGCGACAACAGGCCGGGCCGGACCGAGTCAAAACTGTTCTAGACTGGGCCACTCCGTGGAGCCACACTGATACAGACTGAGGGTGACTAAACCAATCTGAACTAGATCATCAGACAAAACCAGGTTGAACCAACCTGAGCTAGATCGTCACAACGAACTGAGCCAGACTAAACCAGACCGTCCGGCCAAACCACGGGAGAAGCCGGGCTATGTACTGCACACTGCACATTGGGCCCGGTCAGTGGGGGACTGGGTCTCCCACGGAGCGGGCCCGGCTGGCCGCTGACCGCCGGCCGGCCGGCCCGGGCGCGCCGCGCTGTGTTAGGACGTCTGTGTCAGGCGTTAGTGGGAGGCACAGCACGCCACACAAGCCACCTACGCGGGCCGGCCGGCCAGCCGGTCACTGCAGCGCGCAGCAGCCGCCGCCGCCGCCGCGCCGCCGCTGCTGCTGCCCCTGCTGCTGCTGCTGCTGCTGCTGTGCGGGGTCGGGGGACCGCGTCGGCAGCGGAGGGGTCGGTGAGTCGCGCTGCTGGGCCGCCGGGGCCGGGCCGACGCCGCTTGAAGGCGGGGAAGAGGGCGCTCCGGAAGGCAAGGTATGGGCGGCGGAGGTGTGGGAGCGAGGCCCCGTAGTATGGGAGGGAGTCCCTGTAGTCTGGGAGGGAGACCCTGTGGTCTGGGAGGGAGATCCGGTAGTCTGGGAGAGAGCCCCTGTGGTCTGGGAGGGTGTCACAGTCGTCTGGCAGGGAGACCCGATGGTCTGAGAGGGTGTCCCTATGGTCTGAGAGGGAGACCCGGTAGTCTGGGAGGGAGTCCCGGTGGTCTGAGGGGGTGTCTCTATTTGCTGATACGACCTTGTGGGCACAGTGGGCGTTCCAGTAGCCTGGAAGAGAGCCTCTTTAGCCTCTGCGGTCGGAGCATGTATACCTGTGGTTTTCATGCCCCCTGTGGACTGAGTGGACGCCCCTTTGGTGCCGGCGGTCACAACTATGGTTTTGACGGGCAAGTCTGCTGTATTCTTCGGATTCAAACCAGTCAACTGTGGCACCACAGTAGTAGATTTAGCTGCAATTATAACAGTTTTGATCGGCGTTCCAGTACTCTGAAGCGGCGCCACATTGGTTTGAGCGGGCATCTCAACTGTCTCCGCCTGAGCCGGCGTGCCCCGGGTCAGAGCAGATCCCGAAGTGGCCACAGCGCGCGTCCCGTTGGCTTGAGAAAGCACTCCTGATTGCTGGGCCGAAGAAACGGCTATAGTTTTACTCGTGACCGGCTGTGTCGACCCAGAAGGTCCTGAAGTCTGTGCCAAAATCGGGACGGGATTGATGCCAGAGCCAGCAGTCTGTGAGTTGGGAGCAGAGGACGGGGCGCCGGCAGCTAGCCAGCGCGTCTTCATCATAGACGGAGAGGTCCCGTTAGCGGAGGGACCCTCCGCAGTGGCCTCTGTCCCTGTCCCCGTGGTGATGGTCCCGGGGCCTGACGGGATCCTCGAGGTAGCACCAGAGTCCGGTGGGGGACGCGGGACCCCGGGATCCAGTGGCAGGCGCGGGTCCCTCGACACAGACCCAGAACCCTGGGATCCCTGGGATCCCTGCGAGGTTGTGTGGGCTCCGTTGGTGGGCAGAGTCGAGCCGTTGGCCAGCGCCAGAGCCTAAAACAGGACGCAGCGAAAATACGATGAACGATGCGACCAGCCCGCGGCTTGTTCAGCGCTAACGCACGTTCTTGCCGGAGATGCATGACATGATGAAGAACGCGAATGTGCGAACGAGTAGGTACCTTAATGTTCATCCACATTCAAAATCAGGTCTTCGACGCACGCATACCTCGATATGAATTACTTTTACGGTTCCAATACTATTTTTACAATTAATCGTGAATTACGATTACCATTTTGAACAATATTTCATCACCCACATGCTGAAAAGTGAAGCTAGATTAAGATATGATAGTATTTATGAACTACTAACACCGAGGTACCGTGTGAGAACGTTGACATTGTCCCATTTCGTCGAGGAATATAATGGGATCAACGATATCCATTCATAATGCCTCCATTTATTGATTCATTCGTTCATCAATTGTTGGATCGTATTTAATCTGCATTCAGGATCCCTTCTGGAACCCATATTCAAGTCCATTGCACACTACGGACGTACCTGGCCCGCGGTACCCAATATCCACACCTATTGCCTCCCTGGCCCCGTCTGAGTCTTGATCCAGCAGTGCAGCCAACTTAGCATCAGATCTCAACACCTCAACAAGGTGTGTCCTGCTATATCACACCAACTTCATGATTAGCCTTGTCGCCTACCGTTGTAGATCCTACCACCTGTTATTGAATAGCATGTGACTAATGTGAGATCTTTTGTTACATCTAATTGTGTCCCGAGAGGCCTTGACCTGTGGTTTTTCTACCCGCTACCCCCATCACGGCCATCTCGGCCGGCGGCGATGCGACAGCCGGCTGACCTAGACTGACCCCGGCTGACCCAGGCTGTCCCAGGCTGACCCAGGCTGACCCCGGCTGACCCCGGCTGACCCAGGCTGCCCCAGGCTGTCCCAGACTGTCCCAGGCTGTCTCAGGCTGTCCCAGGCTGCCCCCGGCTGACCCAGGCTGACCCAGGCTGCACCAGGCTGCCCCAGGGTGACCCAGGCTGTCCCAGGCTGCCCAGGCTGCCCAGGCTGTCCCAGGCTGACCCCGGCTGACCCCGGCTGTCCCAGGCTGACCCAGGCTGACCCAGGCTGCGCCACGGGTGATAGATCCAGGCTGTCCCAGGCTGACCCACCTCTGTATCGCTGGTGTCGCCGTGCTTGCTGCTGCGGTTGCGCGACTTGAGTACGTCCTCTGCCAGGTGCACCTCCTGCTGGCGACGCAGACGCGCCGAGGCGTCATCCTCCGTCTCGGACTGGGTCGCCGTGTCAGAGTCTGTACACAAGTAATGGTCGCCGTGTCAGAGTCTGTACACAGAGTAACGGACGCCGTGTCAGAGTCTGTACACAGAGTAATGCACGCCGTGTCAGAGTCTGTACACAAAGTAATGCACGCCGTGTCAGAGTCTGTACACAGGGTAATGCACGCCGTGTCAGAGTCTGTACACAGAGTAACGGACCCCGTGTCAGAGTAGGTACAGAGAGTAATGCTCGCCGTGTCAGAGTCTGTACACATAGTAATGGTAGCCGTGTCAGAGTCTGTACACAGAGTAATGGATGCCGTGTCAGAGTCTGTACACAGAGCAATGCTCGCCGTGTCAGAGTCTGTACATACCCGTCGTACGGGCAAACCGATGTAGCACGCCACCGTCTTACCTTCTATAGCTGCGAGATATAACTACAATATACACTATATTGTTGCTGTTCCAGTGGCGACGTGTGTGTAACCGCAGTACCCTTCCCTGTGTACCATCACCCGGCCTATGTGTGCAGTAAACTGACGCCCGGACAGTCCCTGTCCATGTCCCCAGTATCTCAGCCCGGCGGGGCAGCCGTACCGTCTCCGTCCCTGTCCCCAGCAGTTCAGACCGGCGGCCGTACCGTCTCCGTCCCTGTCCCCAGTGACTCAGCCCCGCGGCCGTACCGTCTCCGTCCCTGTCCCCAGCAGCTCAGACCGGCGGCCGTACCGTCTCCGTCCCTGTCCCCAGCATCTCTTCCCGGCGGCCGTACCGTCTCCGTCCCTGTCCCCAGCAGCTCAGACCCGCCGCCGTACCGTCTCCGTCGCGGTCGCAGCCGTCCGACTCGTACAGGTCGCTCGGGTCGTCCAGCGGGTCCTGCGAGTGCCGGCGGCGCCATCTCTCGGCCAGACGCAGCACCTCGTCCTCGTCCAGCGCCGGCTCGTACTCGTCAGAGTCGGACGACGACAGCTCGTCCTCGCTGAAACGCACGGGGGAAGAGGGTCAGACAGTCCTCGCCTCGCCGCGGGGAGGGGTTGGTCAGAACTTCTCAATAAATGACGATGGTGGGGTAAAGACGTCCCAGGGCTTGAGGTCGGATCTTTTGCGAGACTGGTTTTGATCGCGTGGGAATCTTATCTGCTTCGACGACCCGGATGTTTGTCACGCATGATGAGCAGTGTTCAAATGTCCTCTCAGCGTCCTTAACTGCCCTCCCCGTCGAGCAGGTCCTCACAGCGTCCTCACCTGTCCTCTCCGTCCCGCAGGTCCTCACCTGTCCTCACAGCGTTCTCGCCTGTCCTCACAGCATCCTCACCTGTCCTCTCCATCCAGTAGGTCCTCACAGCGTCCTCACCTGTCCTTCCCGTCGAGCAGGTCCTCACAGCGTCCTCACCTGTCCTCCCCGTCCAGCAGGTCCTCACAGCGTCCTCACCTGTCCTCACCTGTCCTCACAGCGTCCTCACCTGTCCTCTCCGTCCAGCAGGTCCTCACAGCGTCCTCTAACTGTCCTCTCCGTCCCGCAGGTCCTCACCTGTCCTCAAAGCGTCCTCGCCTGTCCTCAAAGCGTCCTCACCTGTCCTCTCCGTCCAGTAGGTCCTCGCTGGTCAGCTCGGCGGTGGACATGCCGAAGTTGTGGTCGGTCCACTCGTCCTCGTCCATCTCTGAGAGGCGCTCCTCGGACGCGGCGGCCAGCACGCTGTTCTCGAACTCGGCCCGCTCCGGGGTGGCGCCGCGAGCCGCCGCCGACGGTACCGACAGACGCTGACGGGGGAAGGGAGGGGGAGGTCAATATCTGTGCAGCATCTGTTTAGCATCTGTTCAGCATCTGTGCAGCATCTGAGCAGCTTCTGTGCAGCATCTGTGAAACATCTGTGCAGCATCTGTGCAGCATCTTAAAAAAGTGCATCTTAAAAAAATGTGCAGCATCTGTGCAGCATCAATATATCACCTGTGCAGCAGCATTTTCAGCATATGTGCAGTGATCACGATACTTCTTATCGAAAGCTTTGCATATACATCGTTTTTGTTTTGCTATTTACCGTCAACATACAGATATCATGAATCAGTTACAATTCCACGTGTATTTCGGTCCCAGCGAGGGCATCCTGGAGAGGATGGGGACGTGTGACAGGGGCTGGCGTCCGCGACTCACCCCCTTATCGGGCGTGTCGGTCGTCAGGTCCGGCTTCCGCTGGTACTTGTACTTGACCAGCGAGTGGAGGCCGAAGTGCGGCATGCAGAAGAAGCGGCCAGAGTCCTGGTCGAACGCGTAGTTCACTGGAAGAGCGAGATATGAATCACTATCAGACGAGATCAGGCCGGACGAACGGCACCACACGGAACGGCACCAGGGCGCTGTCTTTTACGACCGCCTGCTTTCCTTCAGAATGAGCAGCGATGAATCTGGAATCCCATGCTGAGCTTATCACTTATTAGTGATGTTGCCGATTTATGATCGTTAATGTGATGTATTTGTGATACAGAATCCCGCCCAGATCATAATCATATTCCGCGATCAGCTCTTTATCGACTGACGACAGCCACAGTCGGGATGCCTCCATAGCAATGTTACTGAAGTCGACTGGCCGCCGTCGGACTCACTCATTTTCAGCACGGTGCCGCAGTACTCGCAGCGGAAGCAGCCTTGGTGGAAGAACCTGCCCTCCGCCGACATGCGCTCCACCAGGTAGACGCGCTCGTTACAGAAGTGGCACGCCTCCGCCGCGCCCGCCTCCGTCTTCTGCGGGGACAGACGCGAACCGAGCAGTCAGCCACAGAGCTAGGTTAACGCAGCTGGGGTGAAAACGATCGACAGAAACTGCTACTTAGCTACGAAAGGTGCTGAATTGGGGTTATAGAAATAGCACAGTGGTGCCAGGGCTTTCAGTATGCAAATGACAGGCATAGGGTAAGGGATCCCCGGTACGAAAATGGCTTCATGGTGATAATTTTCAGGCACGAAATATATGTGTTTGCGGTCGTCTAGCAGTTTCGACGATTTTTCAGCGTTGTTCCTCTCACCCGGGCAAGGTGACGGTTGCCTACACTGTGACTGTGACCCTACACGTCGACTGCGCCGGTCGCAGTCGACGTGTAGAAATACACACAACACACTACCAAGAAACAAAACAAACCCCGGGCGTCAACTACCCCTCCCAAAACCATGCGAGCTATCTATAGCACTTATGAATTCGCAGGCACGACGGCAGATGTCGAAAATCGGAAACAAGCCGACGCCAGTCCCTGTCAGATGTCTTCTTCCGTCTTCACCACAGAACCAGGGCACCCGCTCCTCCCCCCCCCCCCTCCCCGCCGCCTTTCTCCAGCTCCCACAGCTCCCCTTGCCTACCTTCTCTGCTCCCCGTCGCCTACCTTCTCTGCTCCCCGTCGCCTACCTTCTCCGCGGGCGGCGCGCGGTCGGCGCGGTCCAGGAACTGCTGCGCCATCTGCGACACCCGGTTGGAGCCGCGCTGTCCGACGTCGCGCGTGGTGCCCTCCCGCAGCTTCATCTCCAGCCGGCGCAGGTGCTGGTCGATGTCGGCGTACTTCCGCAGGGTTTCCGGGGGCACGGCGCCGCGCTCGGAGAGGTTCCGCATCGCCTGGTACTGCGGAGCGCGCCGTCCGGAAGCGCCAGGTTGGGGTAAGGCGAGGTGAGAGTTAGATGAGGGGTTGGGGTGAAGAGAACACACACGCACACGACCGAATTCTACTGACACTCATATGTACAGCGGCAGGATGTTATACGGAGGCAGTGAATTGGTGTGGTTTGTGTATATCAGCTTTTGCTTTGTGCTACGGAAACATGAGTTGTGTAGATTAAGCCCAGCCCAAAGTGCTTAAAGTATTTCCCAGTAAATCATATTCACATGCTTGTTTGTGTTTTAGAGCTGTTTGCGTCACACTTAGCACTTGCTGATCGGATCATCACAGAGCTGAGAAACGTCAGACATGCAGTCTATGACATGATACCACACAAGCCAGACACACAGAGCCGCCAGCCCGCCTGGTTAACTGTTGGCAGGCTCTGTCGAGAGAGCAGCTAGCGAGCACGAAAGTTCAAACTGCATACAGCGTCAACCCGATTCATTTCGTAACACAGCATTTCGTCATTCATTTCGTCTCAGCAACAGACTATTCTCTCATCCCCGCGCAGTGCTGTCCCGCCCACTACGTAACCAACTTGACCTGTGATCTCCAGTTCTGTTGTTGCCCAATGTCACTCCCCGCACCGCCAGCCTGCCAAACCGCGTCAGAACAGTCGCCAACTTGGCCGCCACTCGGCTGTCGCCCAGCTGGCATCGCCGGCATTCTCTGCTGAGACTGCCGCGCGCTGCTGAGATGTAAACAGTCGAAACGACGCCAGAAGCTTCCGCTAGTCGGGTAACCGTCCGCCACCCTCCACCCAGATCAGCCAAGTCTACCACCCACCACCGTCCACCGCCCATGACTAACGTCCACCGTCCACTCACAGACCACCGTCAACCGACCGCCACCCACCACACTGATCAACCACGTTATGTCATCCACCACCCTTTTCAGCCACCACCCTGCCCACCCGCCGCCCACTGACTAACGTATACCGTTCACTCAACAGACCACCGTCAACCGTCAACCGTCAACCGTCAACCGTCAACCGTCAACCGTCAACCGTCCACCGTCCACCGTCCGCCAACTGTCCGCCGTCCGCCGTCCACCCCTCGTCGCCTGTTTACCTTATCGTCGAACATATCCTTGCTCCACATGGGCACGGGCTGGGCCGGCTCGCGGGTGGTGTGCACCCGCTTGCTGTCCTCGATCTTGCGTTCGATCTCTCGCAGGTTCCAGTCGGTCTTCTCAATGCGTCCGATGGCGCGCGACAGGTCCTGGGGACGATGGTAGGAGGGGAGGGGTCAGCGCGACAGGTCCTTGTGACGATGGACGGGCAGGGATGGGCATTAAAATCACGATATGGGCATTAGGCATTCAAATAGACCTTCAGTCCATTAATTTTGATCTTATTATCAATCTAATATTGGTCTTTCTTGTGTATTTGTTATACAAATCGGCTGGGTAGAACTATCTGTAAAGTCTTTTAAAAATTACGAGTTCTTTATTTGTATAGCGGCAAGCGATTCTGAGAGCGGTGACGTAGGCAATGGACGTTAACACTACTGAGTCGGATTTGGTCAGTTTTATGGATGATTCTCTACTGTTTTAGGGCCTAGACCTGAACAATATTAAACGACCGTCCGTTACCTTTGGTTTCTTATCTGGCGGAACGTACTGTCCCTTGAACTTGGCCTCGAGGTCCTTGATCTTGGTGGCGAACTCTTCCTTTTTGGTAGGCCCCGGGCCGCCCGCGGCCAGGTCTTTCTGCAGATCCTGGATAACACGGCCCTGCGGATGGGAGGCACACGGGTGAATGTCACGGCTCGAGGCAGTGTAAGGACTCATCATATGATACTGCAAAAAGTGTTCTCAGTTTGTCCGAAGATGACGGGCAGTGATATTTTGATTCAACATCTCCCGATGACTGTGCAGTGTGCAATGGTTCAACACATCCGACCTCGCTTAGATTATGATTTGATGGATAATAAGGTAATGCAGACAACCAGAACAAAGGTCAAGGCGTTAGTGTTAATTCAAGCATACGCACCAACCAACAGAAGTATAGCAAACGTGTTAGTGTTATCATCGATCGACAATGGTTATCAATCACTAACAAGTAACAAAAATAGAGCCAAAGCTAAATAATAATAAAAAAAACAGATGCAAACAGAACACATTAACTAATGCTTCTTCACCTGTTAACAAGAAACAGCACTACATAATCACACAGCGCCAACACATCGGCGGGTCTGAGATACATTGTCCACACAGCATGCCAGAATGACGCAGTAGTCGGCAGTCTCTGCGTCTCCTCCTCAACGTAACGCCAAACTTGTCACATCGCGGCTCGTCAGACGGCATATCAAACACACCGTCGACGCTCCGTCGACCACGCACGTTAGTAAATCGCATTAT
>JARBER010161377.1:0-10245 GCA_030265075.1 Balanus glandula
GACGACAGCGACTACTTCCAAAACGCCCTCAACCTACACACCTTTTTCACCAACGAGAATTTCAAGAAACTACGAGAGCCCGTGGACAAGAAGGACTGGAAAAAGCACAGCACGACCGCCATCGTCAATGCCTACTACAGCGCACAAGATAACAGCATCTGTTAGTATCCACCCGAAGGTTCAGGATTTGTTAGTGGGGGCGCCAGCCTTACGTGACTGGTTACCGGGTTAGGCAACGCATCTTACTCTCATTCCGTCATTGTCAATGTGCATTCACACATTTGTTCAATAGCCAAGTTTAATGTGAATACTAGGTGTATACAAATCAGATCACTGCAATCACGCTGATTCAGAAAATGTACGTTTTTTGGTCCACCGATCACCACCAAGGGCTTTCGACTTACAAGCCGTTAAATGGCTTTGACTCCCCCTTTATGTAGTACCTATATTTCTTCAAATTATAGGTGGCATACTAATTCTACCAACACTATGTATGTAATAATAAAAGCTACCAATTCGTATTATACGTTGACGCATTCGACGCATACGTATTTTAGAGCTTCGTCCGTGAAGTTATTTAGCGACTTATTTTTGTTTTCATAAATTTAGTCCCAACGTTTTGAATGGACAGATTGACGAAGTTAGAGCCCGCGCTAAGCAGACCTTGTTGCGCAGGTCCTGACCTCTACCGTCCGATCGGGAAATTCCAGGTAGTCTTCAGAGCTTAGAGGCGAAAGTTTGACGTGCCCACATGGCCGTACACGGTCCACCCCGCTCACAGACGTCAACTAGCCTTCAGTCCGGCCGCTCCCACCGACCGCAGGCCATTTCAGTCTGGAGCAAATAGCGAGCGCCGAAGCGACTCGAACCGGGCTCTCACTAGCGGTTGGGAATGAATAATGGCATAGGTACATACATATGTAAGCTGCTTGGTTATACATATTCCGTTAGAGATTCATCCATGAAATGCAGTTTTCTATGCAACAGTAAAACACAAACTAAATTAAATGTTAATGTTATTAAATTTAATTAATTAATAATTTTGTAAATTAAATTTTAAAAAATCGGTCACTTTTAAATAAGTTTCAGCTGGTGGGATACTATTGTCTTAAAGGACCCCTTGGGTCCTCCTACGCACTCTGTAGCATTTGTTTCAAAGTTTAATGGTTTTCATGTTGGAATAAGGTTATGTGCTTGGTCACGGCGCAAGTACGCTGGCTGAGTTTTGTTAGCTGTTTCACTATGTAGCAACTGTCTTTTGAGGCCTCTTCCACCAACAAAATATACCGTGGTGAAACTCAATTCTACCAAGAATGTCTAAAATGCGGATGATGCCATGCTCCTTGCGGCTTGCCCATGTGAAGGATTTGGTAGATTCCTTCACTAATCGATCTGGGGCCGTATTCACGTCGCCAGTTTTCTTACGAATTTTCGTACAACGCTCCACTTTTAAAATAAATTGGTGTTCACGTCAACTTCGTAGAATTAATGTGATAAAACTGTGTTCATAGACATTTTGCGATTTACGTCGGCTTTTTCGGTACGAATCTTCTTACGAGTCTTCGTACGAATTTCGTAGGTGTGATTCACGTCGCACTATCCTAAGTTGTTCGTAAGAACCTAATGTTAACGGTATTGCGAAGTTACGAATACTCACAGAGCATATGCATTGGTTTTTGTTGCAAGTGATTATGAAAATCTATAAGGGACTATAAGTATACATGGATTGTATATTTAGGAAGATAAAAGTATTGTCTACACGTAGCCGTAAGTTAGAAAGCTAATTAAATCACTGCATCAGATTCAATTTGTAAGGTTTATCCAGCAAATACCTACTGGACTCATGACCATTTATCCGGTACTTTAGTGCCATTTAGCCGGTATACATTCATCATGCCAAATCATCTTGACTTTTGATAATTTCATTGTGATATTCCTAGTCGTGTTTTGTATGAATTATATAATAATAGCAACTTTGCTTATTTCAGCCTTTCCCGCTGGTATCTTGCAAGGTGTTTTCTACAGCAACGATAGACCAACGTACTTGAACTATGGAGGCATTGGATTCGTCATTGGTCACGAAATTACTCACGGGTTCGATGACCGGGTAAGTCTCCAGCAAACTCATAAAACACCTGCATTCATGAATTTACATATATGCTAGCCAACCCAGCGCAGCAACCGTTCTCCAACCCAGCGCAGCACCACTTACAGTCATGTCTCAGATTTTGATACAAATTGATACTGGGGTCTCCTTGTGCGTAGAATTCTCCTGGCACAATTTCAGATATATGTGACCTACAGGTCACAAGATGTAGCCTGAGGCGTGTTTAGGACTTCACGCAACTTAGGTTTTCTTTAAGTGCCATAACTCCAATATAAATGCGCTAAACTGTATCAAGTTATGTATTGTTATGTTCACGATGAATCATAAAATACAAATATAAAAGCTTAACTGACTTGCGTCAGCTTTTAAATACATGACGTCGTGACCTAGGTCAAAGGACAAAGGTGAATATTTCTTAAATATTATATCTCCATTCTTAAGTTTGTATGTCGCATATAATAAGTTTGAGATATTTTATTCACACCAAAAACATATTATTTTGTGGTACGAGCACCCAAATAGTCTTCCAAAGACATAGATGATCGACCCTTTTCATCGTTTTTGTCATTTTTACATACATAGAACCGAAGATCCCGAATGGGTTTTGTACTCCGCTCTCTGTAACGCTTATGCTTAAATGTAGTTATGATTTCGAAGAAAAGTGGTCCCCGGGGTAACCTGGTGCGTGACGATCACCTGGGGCAATTTTAATTTTGCGTGACCTACGAGTCACAAGATATAGCCCGAGGCGTTTTTAGGACTTGACGCAACATGGGTGATTTTTAAATAACTACTATAATTGCATCATAAATTCACAGAACTGCATTAACTAATATATTGCTCCACAAAGATGACAAAACATGACCTAAGACAACTTTTTAGAAAACGTGACCTAAATAGTTCTAAAAACGACTATGGCTATATCTTGTGAACCGTAGGTCACACATAACTAAATTCGCCCCAGATGAAATCTACGCACCAGATAACCTCCGGGACTAATTTTCGTCGAAATCAAAAGTACAATTAATACATGAATGTTGTAGGGAACTCGGTACAAACCCGTTTGGTTTTACGCACCTAAAAGTGGCAAAAATGATGAAAAGGGTCAATCGTCAATGACCCTGGAAAGCTGTTTGGGTGCTCGTACCACAAAATAGTATTTTATTTGTGCAAAGAATACATATTCAACTTATTATATACCACATCAAAACTTTAGAACGTTGATACAATATTTGAAAAATATTGAAATTTGACATAGATCACAAGGTCACATTTTTTGAAAGCTGACGCAAGTCAATTTTCTTTTTATATTTGTATTGTTTGAATAATTTTGAACATACAAATATATAATTTGATACAGTTGTATGCATTTATATTGCAGTTATGGCACTTAAAATGCACCCATGTTGCGTTAAGTCCTTAAAACGCCAAGGGCTATATATTGTGACCCATAGATCACATGATTCTGAAATTGCGTCAGGTGAATTTTACGCACCAGATAACCCACGAAACCAGTTTTCGTCGAAATCATTAAAACAATTAATGCATGAACGTTGCAGAAAACACAGCACAGAGCCCCTTCGGCACTATTATGTAAAAATGGCAAAAATAATGAAGAGGAAATCGTCTATTTCCCCGCAACACTATTTGGGCATTTGTGCCAGAAAATATTACTTTATTGATGTGAATAAAACATATGAAACTTGTTATATGCGAAATAAAAACCTTAGAACGGAGATATAACATTTGAGAAATGTTGACCTTTGATCTAGGTCATGAGCTCACGTTTTTTTAAAGCTGATCTAGGCTTATTTTCTTTTTAAACTTATACTCTATGATTCATCGTCAACATAAAAATATATAGCTTGATACAGTCTTGTCCCTTTATATTTGAGTTAAGTTAAGACACTTAAAAGACACCCATATTGCGTCAAGTCCTAAAAACGCATCGGGCTATATCTTGTGACCCGTTAGTCACACAGGCATGAAATTACGCCAGGCAAATTTTACACACCAGATACCTCCCCCCCCCCCGCCCTCCTACCAATTTACATCACAATCTGAGACATGACCGTGTAAAATAACCCTGTTTATGTCTAGATTAAATGCCTACCATGTTTGGATTATTTTAACTGCGCACTTCTTATGGGGCGGCGACGACCTCGCTCAGGTGCCGCCGCCCCATTTTAAACGTGTATTCGCATCGCGTAGCCTTCGTGCTCTTTTATGGTTTTATATATTCGTATTTAGCGGCAGCGACCTGGCGGAGGTGCTGCCGGTCGCTGCCGCTAGACACCTTCTCTTTTAAAAGTGCATGTAACTCTTTTATCTCATTTATGTGTTGATATGTATGTTTCACCATTTTAATGTTTATTGACGAAAGTGCCGAATAGACGTTTGAAAACGGATGCGCTTAACCCGCTCCGTGCCGGTGCTCGGCGCCACCGCCACCACCACACACCCACGGCGTCGGGGGGGGGGATGTTTAGACACCTCCCCCTTCTAACTCAGTCTCTATAGCACGTAGACTAAAACCAATGACACCGTTGGAAAGCTAGGAAGAAATAGTTTGAAACTACTTTTCCAAAAAAATCGCTCACGTCAAAATTGAGGTCACCAGAGGTTATCAAAGGTCACATTTTCCAGTTTTACGACATCGGTCCAGTAATTCCCATATAGCTCGTAAACTGTGCTAGCTAGCAGCAAAAATGTGCTAGCTAGCAGCATAGGAACAAATCGATAGCTATTGAAATTCTAGTCTGCAACATGTCCTCAAATTTGACCTCAGGTTAATAGTTTAGGCTCCACATGTCACAAAAGTCAAAAATGCAAAAACGTATTTCACTGATAACTTTTTAACTAACATCGTAAACAGAATTAAATTTGTGTCATCGTGTTTGTTTCGTCAAGACGCTACGAATGATACACTTCTTTAACTTTTAAGGTAAACTTGAAAATTTGACCTCAGGTCAAGGTCAAGTGGTGACCCAAGTAGGTCATGTTGCATAATGGGCGACGCGTCTTGACGAGACAAACACATTGGTGCCAATTTAACGTCTCTATCTTTATTGTGTCGATAGTTATTGATGAAAAAGTGATGGTGACATCGTATGACCTTAAATGACCCCGTAGAGGTCACAAAAGAAAATTTATACTCTGATCGTCAAAAATATCCTAAGATAACATTATCTATTAATAATGAAACTTATTTCTTGGATATCCTTGAAAAGAGAAGCATTTGAATATTTCCCCATAGGCTTATAATGGGGAGGTCATGAAATTGACCTGACCATAGGCCACCGATATAAAAATTACGACAGAAATGGATTGTAAGTTTTTATGTCCGTGTGATATCCCGTAAGTATCAAATCAATCAGTGAAAAACCCTGGCTTTGGCACAACTTCAAACTTTTTTGGAGGTTGGGCCACACCATGTCTAACACTACCCAGTACCCGTCCAAAACCACTCATTAACCTACCCCCAGACCGCGGACGTCTACCCCTTCCCAAATTGCGTTTAAAGTTTCATGGACCACTTACGATAATCCTCTCAAGATCGCATCCAACCCTCCCCAGAACACGTTTAATCCTCTACAGACCATGGCTTTCCCGTAACTGTCAGCAAGTCTAGTATGTCTCTCCCCAGACCACATTTAACCCACTCCAGACCGCGTGTTCATCATCACGAACACGAACTCATCACCCGCAACTATCAGCAGATCACGTCTATCCCTCCACACTCCACAGCCCATGTCTAACGGTCCCGAGGTCGAGACCCACTGAACCTCCTCCGTCACCCCGCACGGCAGGGTCGTCAGTATGACGCCCAGGGAAAGCTGGAGGAGTGGTGGCACCCGCAGACCCGCACCAAGTTCCTGGAGGGTGCCCAGTGCATCATCGACCAGTACGGCAACATCACCATCGACAGGGCAGACATGAACGTAAGTCTGCTTTTCATACCACTTACTAGTTCGGTGAAAATATTGTGATGGGATGGCCTTTCCGAATCGCAAAACGCTCTGGATTTCCTGAGTGTGTGGACAGCGGACAATAAACCTCATTCCGATTCCGACAGCAAAAACGATACTGTGTTTTTTTTTCATTGCGCGGCAGAAAAAGATCGGCCAAATCACAAGTGAAGAAATGTGTCTTTTTTTACTCGTTCGTCTCCACGTCATCGTCGAAATTTGTGCTGAGTCTAATCTAGCTCCGTCCCATCTCACCTCCCAAAGGTGAACGGCATCATAACCCAGGGAGAGAACATCGCCGACAACGGAGGCATGAAGATAGCGCGGCGCGCCTACCAGCTGTACCAGCAGAAGGCGGGCCGGGAGCCGGCGCTGCCCGGCCTGCAGCAGTACACCAACGAGCAGATGTTCTGGCTCGGCTCGTCCAGCGCCTGGTGCTCCGTCCTGAAGGACGAGCACCTGCGGCTGAAGCTGCTCACCGACAGTCACGCGCCCGCCTTTGTCCGCATCAACACGTCCCTGCGCAATACGCGCCAGTTCGCGGAGGATTGGCAGTGCAAAGTCGGCTCGCGTATGAACCCCGTCGACCGCTGCGGCGTCTGGTAGCCGGCTGAGGAATTGTTGCTTCAGGCACGGCCGGTAGATGGCTCTGCGTGGTGGGTCATGTGTGGGTGACGGTTTGGTGATGGTCGCTGCCTATTCTCTTACTATCACTATCACTATCATGTTGAAGTAAACACATGCATTACGATTGTGTAAGTGCGCAAATGTGAAACGAAAAGTGCGTAAGGGCTTAGTAGGTATGCTGTAGTGGTTGGGGAAAGGATCCATCGCTCCAAGCAACAGAACGAAATTGCACACACATCGAATAATCATAAAAACAATCATCAGGCGAAACATCGAGCCTCTTGCATACCCATGATGTCTCCTTCAACAGATTTAGATCATAGATGCTAATGTACCTCCAATATAGCATATGGTGATTGAATGCTCGCAAAGCTGAACATTCAAATCTATAGACATTAGATGACCTCTTATTCAGACGCGAGTTATTATATATATTAGGAAATGCCAATCAGTCTTCAGGGGTTCATACTGGCGTAATAAATAGGTATTGAGTTAATTACTTTGGTAATCAAGTAGCATCAATATCGACAGTCTTTGGAGTTTATAATGCGTCAAATGACTATTGTGTAACATGAGCAAAACTGATGTTTGTTAGTGTATCAATGAAAGTATGTTATCGCTTGCAATATAATGTGATATTTATAGCACCAGTTGTTTAAAGTTAACCTAATGGAAACTATCATTGTTCGCAATGTTCTGTCCAAGACCGCAAACGCAACTGGGAGACGGCAAACGGAATTACCCAGCATGCAAATATACGTATTCACACCACAATAAATTTTCTGCTGCGGCAAAAAGGAACACAACTGGCACAATACCTCCCGACAATATATTACAATTAAAAAACGAGACCCAGAGACGGCAAACAGGAACAGCCAGCTGAATGAGGCGGGGAAACTCCGCAACGCACCACCGACCGCCGTCATCACTTCTTGCCCTCCACCATGATAATGTGATAGCCGAACTTTGTCTTGACCGGCGGGTCAGTGTAGTTTGGTTTCGCTATTGTCGAGTTAGGCAGCGCAAAGGCCGCCTCCTGGAAGGGGCCGACCATGGAGCCGCGCATCATCCAGCCGAGGTCACCGCCAGAGCGCGCCTTGTCCTCGCTGTAGGTCGCCGCCACCTCGTTGAACTTGCCGCCCGCACGGAGCTTCTCCAGGGCCTCGAGCGCCTTGGACTGCTTCTCGCAGAGAATGTGACGCACCTAGGCAGCGGGGGCGGGTCAGATGGGCATCACAGCGAGGAACGCGGGAGTTTGACTCCAGCGGGCGACGGCCAGGCGCAGGAAGTAGATAATGTGCTCCGGAGCGAGAAGCGAAACATTTTCTTTCAAATGATCAAGTCTGTCCGCTGTAAAACTGACTTCGACAGCAGACGTTCAGTTCGGACCTCGGAGGGATGTATATTTGACAATAGAACCATTTCACAAGCAGAGCCTTTTGTATTCATCATGAATGCTTCCGTCCCTGATCCCTTCGACCAGTTTCTAAGCAGAATTTTATGTTCGTTGGATCAATCAGTCCATCCTGCCAGACCCGGTTGAACCGAGTTCGTCACTGACAATATTAGCCTGGCCACAGACAAATCATGGATGCAAAAATTACTGGAACTCACCTTAATTCAACAAAGCAAATGCAACAAATCACCAATCACCACAGCCAAATAGTTGGATGCATAAGCTTCACTAATTCAGGTATACAGGTATACAGGTACACATGTCAAGACCCAGCCCTATGTACCTATACCGGGTGGGCCGAAAAAAATGCTCCGAACTTGTAATGTATTTTGGACATGTTCAGATAAAGATAAAGATAGAAATTTGAAATTTTGCACAATCATTGATAACGTTTTTGATGTCACTCTCAATTTTCAAGCAAATCCATCCATTTTTACTCATTTTGTTAATTCTGAAGCCAAACTATGGCCAGTACAATTTTTTCTACTACAGTTTGTTTTAAACACGTGAGCAATCCCTTCAAGTAAACTTCGTCTGACGGTGTTCAGAGTCCTTCCTCCCCTGAAGTCCCTATCGGGGACTGTCCACAGCCCACAACTTCTCAAGAAAGTCAAACATCTTACAGCGGGACTCGTGTTCGTCTCTTGAGTCGAACCCCATGCAAGTGTTGAGGGACCAGCTGCTTCCTGACTATGAGGATCTGTATCCGAATGGTGTCATCGTGCAGCAAGATTGAACTCCTTTCCATAGGAATTTGGAGCAGAGCAGTCTAGGGGTTCCTTGCGGACCGATGTGTATCCGTCGGCAAAGACGAGTGACCACGAAACTCACCGGACATTTGCCCTCTGGTGCCTGAAGCGTCCTGGCAGAGGCGGTGGACGAGTCACGCCGTCTGAATTTCAACTCTCTGGGTGAGTTGGGGGCTGCTTTAGTGACTGCATGGGAATAATGAGTCTGAACACCATCAGACGAAGTATCTTGCAGTAAAAGTGACGACTGAACCCTGTGATCCACGCTGAGGGAGGAGCGTTTGCTTACGTGTTCGAATGAAACTGCGGTGGGAAAAAGCTGTTTTGGCCATGTTTTGTTTGAGAGCTCACAAAATAAATACGTTAATACAAATTTCCTTGGAAATTAGCAGACAACATAAGCCTTATAAGCAGTGGTGCAAAATAGCAAACTACTATCTTCATCTAAGCGCTTCCAATATACGCTACAGTTCGGAACGTTTTTTTCGGCCCACCCGGTATATCGATCTCCTGTCGCAGTGTCGGAACTGTCCTGTAATTTGCAATAACGCGACATAATGTTCTGTATGATATGTGCTACATCCACTTGGGACGCATAGGGGCATATTTATTAGTTTTTTTGAACCATTTGTACCTAACAACGCTCAATTGAAGATATATATATATATATATATACCCAGTAGACAACAAAAATCATAGTTTGCGACTTTTTGCCATGAGTTGGTGCGATGTCGACCATTTTTGACAAGAATATACAATTATAACAAAATTGTGTCCTATAGATATTCTAAAAGTCGTCTGTTTCATTAAATTGTATAATTTATTTGATAAGTAATAATGACTATGCGCAAAGATTGTCATACCAAAGCATCGAGAGACCTACTACGATTATCGCAGCAGCTTCCAGTTTTCGCTCATTTCCATCGTAATCGTCATCCCGTGGCGTCGTTTCACTGTTGGCTTGCTTTAGGCTATACGTTCTCACCTAATTTGTATCGGCTCTTTTAGTTTTCTTTTTCCCATGGGGTAAAAGCGCCGGCTGACTGACTGATACTTGAACCTGACCTCTCCTGATATTCCTATGGACTCTGACTCCGCGCCACTGAAATTCGCTCATCCTAGATCTCCGCACCCAGTACCGGCCCTCGCTCGTCCATAGCCTCCGCCACCGGTCCCGAGACTGACACTCGCTCGTCATAGAGAGATTTCGGAGACAATTCGAAATCATTTTTAAAAAGTTTTCCAAAACACATAGCAGACGTTCCCACAGTTCCATTGTAGACTATATATACAGAGTCACATAGTTGATGGGTCGATTTTCTTTGGAACAATGCAGTG
>JARBER010161388.1:0-10244 GCA_030265075.1 Balanus glandula
GCCATGTTGTTCCCTGTCCCCCCCCCCCCCCCCCCCTCCGCCAACAGAGTAACACTGCGATGCACTACGCCGTCTCGCACGGTAACTTTGACGTGGTGAGCGTCCTACTGGACAGCCAGGTGGTGGACGTCCAGCGCCAGAACAACGCCGGCTACACGTGCATCATGCTGCTGTCGCTGGCGCACATCACCTCCGACACGCACGGCCAGGTGGTGCGCAGGCTCTTCCAGAACGGAGACGTCAACGTGCGCGCCAAGCAGGTGAGATTGGCACCCAGTGGGAAGACGTGGGGTGTAGAGGACGAAAGATCCTGCTGCAAAACAGTGGCGAAGTTATGACTCTTAGTTAGTCTTTGTGAAGGGTTTCCCTGGTTTGCGCTGATGAAAAGTCGGTAGACGCGGCGGCTGGTCGGGTGACGAGCCGGAGGCGAGTGAGTTGTGGAATAGCTCTGCGAGCTCGTGCTGTAGGGGTTTTTCTGCAGACTCGAGCGATAGACGAACGGGGTAATGTCATGTAATAAACCATGATGATGATGATGATTTGGGCTTTAGGGCGCCTCAACAATTGAGTTATATGGCGCCCATTTGTAATAAACCACTTTCCGCTCAAAGCAACTAGCGCCGCCGCCGAGCGCATCGGGCTCTCACTCAGACGTATCACCACCTGGCAATATGACTCGGACGCTCCTGCCATGTCCGTGTCTGCTGCGACTGTGACTGACGCGAGTCCCGTGCCTGCCCCGCAGCACGGCCAGACGGCTCTGATGCTGGCGGTGTCGCACGGCCGGCTGGACATGGTGAAGCTGCTGCTGGAGGCGGGGGCCAACATCAACATCCAGGTACGTAACGGCCGCCAGATGGCCGCACCGGTGCTCGGTAGAAACCCACCCGGGATCGCGTCCGCAGGTGTCGATTCAGCGATTATAGGAGCGCGGTGTTGTAATGTTCCTCGTCTGACGGTTTTCCGACCCCTCCAGTGTTGTGACAGCGTTCTGTATCTGACCTTTACCGCTGTCGTGTGAAGTCGCCCTGTTTCTCACCTGTGCCTCCGGTGTGTCTGTCTACCCGCCCTGCAGGACGAGGACGGCAGCACCAGTCTGATGTGCGCCTCGGAGCACGGTCACGCGGCCATCGTGCGGCTGCTGCTGGCGCACCCCGAGTGCGACACGCAGCTGACCGACAACGACGGCTGCACGGCGCTGCAGGTGGCCATGGAGGCCGGCCACCGCGACGTCGGACTCCTGCTGTACGCCCACTCCAACCTGTCGCGCGTCAGCTCGCCGTACGGCTCCCTGCGGCTGAAGAAGGGCGGCTCCCGGACGCCCGGCGGACGGGCCAGCGCCACGCCCCCGCGCGGGGCCACGCCCACCGGCGCGCCCGGCCTCGGGAAGCGCAGTCTCTCGTCTCTCCACTGACCGGCGGCGCGGCGTGGCTCGGTGATAGCCGTCCATGCGGCGGATGGGAGCTTCTCACAGGGCTTCCTCACGCACCGTCCGGTCGGTGGAAATGGGAAGGGACCGCGCTCCCGGCGGCCGGACTAGCCGCTGAGCCGATGTAACAGCCCGCCTGGGAGGCCTGTCGCCTGGCTGTACGCCACGACCGGGTCTGCACAACTAACTGAGTCCGCACTAGCCTGCGCCGCCTCCCGTCGGCGGTGTTCTGACGCTGACAAGCCCGGCGAGCGTCGCCGGCAATTTGAGCCCTTTTGGCTACGCTTGTGAGGGCGAGAGACACTAAAGGAGAGTTTTATCGAGTGACGAGAGGCTACTGCTTGGAACTGGTTGTCTGGGACGGCGGCCGCGATGGACCGAGCGGCTCGCGGAGTCGCAATAATTTGCAGTACTAACATGTGCCAACGAGTGTAACCGACTACAATGTGTGCCTGTGTTTGATGTGTGAGAGGTGAGAAACATAACCACCCGCTGCCAATACATTCCTCGAAACCAGACGATCTTTGAACGATGGACGTGGAGGCTGAGCTGTGGGGCCAAGCGTCTCAGAAAATAATCACGCAGGCTGAGAAAAAATATGAATACAGCGTATGTGGTCACGGTGATTTAGGTAATGGTCATCGTCATGTTCGACGCCGAATGTCCAGGATTCGGTTCTGAACAGGTAGAACTAGGAGCACGCAAGACAGTTGTTTCGCTGTGCCGCCATGCCCCATTGGACGGGGTGGCAACACGCTCCCACGCACACGAGATCAGGATGTACCCGTGATGTTTGGTACCGAAACTCTAACCACACCTCGTAAAGGCGGCCGCACACTGGGCCATTCGGCGCGCCGATTCCCGCGATATCGCCGCGACATTACGCGGATCAGCAATAGTTTCCAATGGAAAATCACTGATGCGCGAAAAATCGCAGCAATATCGCGGAAATCGAAGCGCCGAATGATCCAGTGTGCGGCCGCCTGAAGTGCTTGGAGAACTCTGACTCGAGCCACTGACACATCGACTCTGAAACGGCGATATATTTAAAGTGCATCCAGTCTCTCGAACGCCGTCACTCCGACGGAATCACAGACAGACAGACAGGCTTGGCCAGTTGAGATAAACCGACTGTCCCAGCCGGGGGGGGGGGGGGGGGGGGCCCCGCCGATCTGTACGGGGCGCCACACTCGCCGTGCGGGCAGGGGAGCACGTGGCAGTCGGCAAACACCACGCGACAATCAGTCCCACAGAGACCACGCGACCGGTACGAGGAAAATGACGACAGACGCGGGCAGCACCATGCCAGGCAGCAGGGCATTGCTGTGCCGAGCAGCTCGACTATCGTCATAGAATCGCCCACTATAATCGACCCGACTAAAACTACCGGGGCGTATGTGATGGCACAGGCTGAATACAGCGTGTGGGTATCCTCAACTAAGTACTCCATCGTGAGAGCTACTCCCAATAGACAATCTTACAATCTTCCCCGCGTCTAGGACTCCTACTGGCTGGCCAGCCGCGCTGGCTGTACCACCGCTTCCGCGTCAGAACCCCTACATAGAGGAGGGCGCAAGGAAGTTGAGCTCGCGCAGCCGGCTCGGGCGTGGCTTGGTGCGGCTCTTCTTGCGCTCCGCCGCCGCCGGCAGCGGCGGTCCGGTCATGCCGCCCGCCGTGGCGAGCAGGACTCGAGAGGGCGTCGCCGCTGCCACCCCCGCCCCCGCCGCCGCCGCGCCATCCAGCTGGTCAGGGTGCTGCTGGTGCCACTCTCGGCAGATATCGGCGGACCTCTCCGGGTGGAACAGCGACGGCGTGAAGAAGCTGTTGGCGGCGCGGCGCGGCACGTCCCGTGGAGAGTTGGAGCCGCGGCGCGGCACCGGCGGAGAGTTGGAGCCGCGGCGCGGCAGCGATGGAGAGTTGTCGGAGCGACGCGTCCGCGGCGGGGAGTTGGGGCAGGAGATGGACGGGCGGCGCCCGCGCTGCGCGTACCGCTGGATCATGGCCAGCTCGCTCAGCCCGGTGTCGGAGGCGACACGGCTGAGGCCGTGCTCCTCCTCCGTTCCGCCGCC
This sequence comes from Balanus glandula, assembly GCA_030265075.1. NCBI lineage: Eukaryota > Metazoa > Arthropoda > Thecostraca > Balanomorpha > Balanidae > Balanus > Balanus glandula. The sequence goes on from JARBER010161388.1 coordinate 3,499, forward strand.
GCCCAGCGCCTCGGAGACGGCCTGAGTCAGGGAGCGGACGGCGGCGGGATCCGCAGCTGAGCCGCCTGAGGAGCAGAGAGATAGACGGTCAGTCAGCAGAGACCAGAACAGTCAACAGGCTTCAATAAAACAAGACGATAACATGACACAACACACACATATAGCGCCATCGAAACAAGTCGACTGTACCGTCATCCTGGAGGCAACGACTGTCTAGAACCCGCCCAAAGGTGCTATCCCCACTACCACTCCGCAATGTCCTTTTTCACTGGACAGTCCACACACAAGGAAAAGTGTACCCCGTCCTCCGCTGTTCTCACAGCAGCGGGCCGGCACATCCCCCACCACTCACCAGCCTCACTGCCGGCCTCCGCGCCCGCCTTGCTGCCCGGAGTCAGCTCCATTTGCTGCACCAGCGACACGAGCGATGTGGGGGTGATGAGCGCCGGGTCGGAGGGCAGGCTGGCCAGCGTGCGACTGGTGCTGCCGCCTGGCGTCGTGGCCAGCCCGGCCGTCTGCCACTCCTCGCCGCCCAGCGGCGTGGCGTTCATCATGGAGTGGAAAATCGACTCGTGGTCCGGCGGCGACATGATGTCGTTCAGGTCGAAGCTGCCTCGTCAGTAGAACAGTGTCAGGTGAGATCGGGCGAGAGACATGCTGGATCAAAGTGGCATGAAAATCATGTCATATCGATTTTAGCCATCATACATTGGACTTCGTGTTGTCAGCTTTAGACCACATCGTAGCGTAAGGCAATGTCGACCCCTTAAACTATTGGCAATAAATGAAAACTCAGCTTTCTCGAAGACTCATTCCTGACAGCAATATGGAGCTTTTTAACGATGTCTTCCTATTTTCTTTGCATGCATGGGGTTTGTATATGCATAATACTATCAGTATAGTTGTTTGGGTATACATAAATAGATTGCACCTATGGTTCCAGTAAACAAAATCAACTATGATTCTGCCTTCTGGACATCGGCGGACAACCACACGAGCGTGTACATGCGTCCAAGCGTGCGTGCGCGCGTGCGTGTGAATCTGTATTCTGTATGAGGTGGGTCGGGTCGTTGGTGCAGTCCTCACTCTCACCTTCCTGGCTCGTATTCATCGTTGCACATCCACTCGATGCACGTGCGACTCTGTCCGTCCATCTTCAATAGACAATATATACCACTGGGAGAGAGAGGTAGGCCAGTCACCAGCTGCTGAAAGCAGAAGCAAGCTATGTGTACTTACCTGAGTTGTAGTTGTAGATAGTCGTACAGTATGCTGACACACAAATTATGGTTAGTGGTAAGGAATCGGAAATTGAAGACATCATCACCAAGTTGGAACAGGTCCTAGCTTCTCTGGACTTTTGGTTTCGAGCTAATCGGCTCAAAGTTATTGCTGACCAAACTCAGTTGATGCTATTGGGGAGTCCCCAAAATCTACGAAACGCTACCCGCTTTGCCGTACAATTTGGCAATCACAATCTTCCCCCGTTTCGGAAGCCAAAAACTTAGGAATAATATGTGGTCCCTCCCTTAGCTGGGAGGCGCATATATCCCTATCGCATCTCAGGAACTACCAGTCATCTTCCATCGTCTCCGCCGTGGTCAATGCCTTAGCTTTCTCGAATATTTGATACAGTAATATGCACATCTGTGTATGGTAATGGTACATTGAATAACCTGGCTCGCGTCTAAAAAGTTATTAAAGCGCTGCTCAGAATCGGCTGTTGTGCTGTCAGCCGACAGACAGCAGAGAGCCTGATTCGCTGGAAGATGGATGACGTATCACTACGTCATACCAGGTGACGTCATACTCCTGCTGCCAAAGCGCCATCTCGGCTGCTGCGAGGAAGTGGGTGCAGGACGCGGATTTTGTCAGCCGGCACAGAACTTGGCGTATGCGGCAGTGGCGCAGTTCAAGGCGGGCTTGTAAACAAAGGAAAGAGCATCTGGTTTAAAGGAGCTTGGCCATGTACGGGTTAATTATTATTATAACTATGACATGACATGATTATGATTATGAATATCATAATTTTTTCGCGAACATGCGTCAGAATATGTCTTTTCTGCGCCACACCTGTAAATGTACAGCTGCCATTTTTTGGCAGCTGATTCTGAACCGATCTGTCAGCACAGCGCTAGGGACGGAGTCTATTCCCTGCTGCCAAAATTCGACAGCCGATTCGGAACAAGCCTTAACTATGCAGCAAAAAAGTTTGAAGAAAAAGTTTTTAAAAAATACCTCAGGTCAAAAGTTTTGGCGCCAGAGGCTGTAAACCATAAGCAAGCCATTTTTAGCAAACGTAACTTTTTACCTATTGAATTGAGGCTGTTAATTTTGGTACCATCATCTCTTTCTCGTCAAGGCGGTTCTAATCATACCAGTTTAAATTAATTTGGAAAATTTGGAAAATTTGGCCCCTAGTCAAGGTCAAGTTCAAGATCAAGGTAACCAAAATAGGTCATGTTGCATATGCGAAGATTCGAATCAATGAGAAAGACACGATAGAACCAGTTTCAAGTCCCTACGGTATCCCTGTCACGAAATATTGGCAAAAAAAGTGTTTAAGGAAGGCCTTGCATGGTCTTCCTAAAGATCACTGGCCAACAAATTGCACCTGGGTAATTGAAAATATCCTAATATAACATGGTACTGAAATTATTGGATTGATATGACGCATTTTGGCTTGAATTTGAGTGTTTCACCATATTGTATTATTTAAGGTCGTGCATTTGACATGACCTCAGGTCAATAAATATTAAGATATCGACTTCAACTTTAACCACATTTCCATTAGTATGTCTGCTTTTACATGTAATCAGTTTAGCTATCTCAAGAGTTTTTTTCTATTGCATTTTTAAGAAAAAAATCCTAAATTTTATATTTTGAAAACCCAAATTTTGACATCTTGGGATAGCCATTTGAGAGAACATTCATTTCTCAACAGATATCCGGTTTTGGTAATACTTCACTTTAAAAAAAACCTGCTCTCCACAAGTGATTAGCGGTGTTTAGGTTTTGTGTCAAAATTGACCATCAAATGCCCCTCTAAAAACGGTCCTGGACCCTTCCTAGCTATTTCTTTCTAAAAAATTACCATTCAATGTGCAATGAAAATTAAGAAAAATTCACAAAGTTTCAAGGCTGTAGCTCTATTCGTTTAGGAGCAGTAGCAGACAAAAATTCACGGGGGGGGGGGGGAATTTGCACCCCACCCCCGACACTTATAGGGTAAAGGGCGTTCGCGCAAAACCATTGTGCCAAAGATGCCAGGAATGTGCCATGCTGGAGATGAGCGTTGGGAGTTTGCTCTTTTTGGCAGAGACCGGCACCTGAAAGTCGTCCGCGTACAGCAGTGCCTTGGCGTCAGCGGCATGCAATGAAAGGTCGTAACACCAGCGGCCGGGAGCTGAGCCCTGGAACACTCCCATCGTGTTGGAGAGCGGGGGCGAGACTCGCCCAGTGCCACCACTGTCACGCGGGGACTGTTTGTATACATAGGTCTTATTGAGAGCGCAGGAGAGGTCTGTTAGTGTTAAGCCAAAAAAGCAAAAATGCCCGAGGCGATATCTGGAAAACGCGTGAACTGAGAGGTTTATAATTTTGGCAGTTGTTTTCTGCGGACAAGATTACCCTATACACCGATTTGAGCATAATACAAAATGATCGGGTGTCAGGCACTGGTCGTCTTGTAGAACGCCCCATATGCAAATGAGTATATGCATTGCACATGTTGCATGTCCAATGTTATGCACACTGCACAGGGATTGACCAAACATTGACTTAGCTGACAACATGAAATGTATCCAATTGTAAATAGCTTAGACAATGATGGATATACTTCCCTGCAGGTGTACAATGTATGTGATTGTGCAACAACAAACAATATAATAATCAACAATTGCAGGTTGCTAGTTGCTATACATTAAGTTCCTCGGCTCTATCACACACAAAGAAACATAACAGAGAAGCAGACTCACCTGAAAAACAGCAAGAACCTACAAAAATAATATCAGACTAATCCACCATCGCTGCTGCAGGAATCTGCAAAGACAAATATACTGATTAAAATATTATGGGGGAAATAATTCACATATAGTCAATTACAAGGACTTAACTTATTTCTTTTATCATATCCAGATGAGAAACACTTACGTGATAGGTACCAAGCAACCAAAAAAGCAATATAACAGAAAGACTAAGAAAAACACGAATCAGAAAGTATGTGGAAATCACATAAAAACGGAAAAACCCAAAACCACAATCCACTACGGGACGTTTTTAATTCCGCCATGCCGCCAATTTCAGGCGGTATGGGGAACATGGCCCTAAGTCTGTTTAGTTTAGGACCCTGCAGTTTCTGTTTAGGACCCTGCAGTCTGGCAGTCGTGAGTCATGAGTCATGAGTCATGAGCAACGTTGGATTTAATGCCGCTTCTTGGTCCTCGGTACTTTGCTCTCCGCAGTGAGTTACCCCCGTTTCTGCCTCATCCATTCGGGTTCAGCGAACGCCGCCGAAGAAAATACCAGTTGAAATGCAAACTTTGTTCACAAATGAGTTACATTTTGAACGCCATGATAGTAAAATTATGTACTACAGAATATAAGAGGGTATATTTAACGTGCTACATACTTGTTACTTGGCATTATGTGTTATATTGCATAATATAATAATATTCTGGTGTCCAGAACATAACTCAATAGTGCACACAATTTGCACCTCCATGGGGGAGTGCGGCGGCAGCCTGACCCGGAGATTAGCTGGATCCGAAGGGATGAGGCCGAAACGGGGGTTACTCACTGCGGAGAGAAAAGTACCGGGACCAAGAAGCGGCATTAAATCCAACGCTGGTCATGAGTCATGACTCATGACTCAGCAGTCTGCAGCCGGCAGCGTAGGAATAACAGTAGGCATCTCATCATTCAGTGTTTATTTAAAAGTCACTGCCTTCATTCTGCAATTTATTTTAATAAAAGTCAATTAAGTAAAAGATAATTTTCCAATTCGTACATTCCAGCTGTAAAAGCCCAGTATGATTCACAACAATTATATAAAATTTAAATATTGTTTAAGAGTCACTACCTTACTTACCACCCAAGCAAATTGTTTACGTATTGATGACAGCTGACTGACCCAGTCTGGCTTTTGACAGTGATTGGTTGATTGAAGGAGTGGGCATAAATATAGTGTCTCTATAGCATGATCCTACACTCTAGGAGGACTTTTGAAAATCATGTTTTTGGGTGGTGGAGTGTAAACAATTAGAGTATCAACGGGGGAGAAGGTATTGAGTTCAATGTTTTAAAATAAATGATGATAATTGACAATTATAATAATGCATAACGATAGAAGCACCGAAATAACAGTGTTACTTGAATATTGCTACTAAATTGAAACATGAATTAAAAACCGACCTTCCGTCTCTGGTAGGCAAAGCGGGTGCGTCTAGTGCAAGGTCGATGGCCTCGCCTGGCAACTAGGTGGAGAGGGTATCTTGGCCAAGCCTGCCAAGGCCAATAGTCCAGATTCAGAATGTCAACTCGCCTAATTGCGTCGTGGCGCTGCAGGCGAGAAATACGAGTAGGAGTAGGATTGATGATGGAAAAAAAGGGACGTCGCACAGAGAAAACGCATTACACGATGTGCAAACACACATTGTTCCCTGTATCCTGTAAGTAGGTATATTGTGTTCCACGTCCGATATCACGCGGCCCGTGGCCGTGTCCCGTATCTTGCCTCCTCCCGTGTCCCGTTTCCGTGTACCGTTCCCGTGTCTCGTTCCCATGTCTCGATCCCGTGTCCCGTGTTCCATTCCGTGTCCCGTTCCTGCCTCTAGTTCCCGTATCCCGTCTCCCAGTTCCAAATCAAAATCCTGTATGCTGGTCCCGCATCCTGGATCACGGTCCTATATGCTCGTCTCGTATCCAGGCATATATCTGGAACTGGGACGCATAAACGGGACACGGGAACCTGAGACAGAAACGGGACACGGGAACCTAAGACGGGAACAGGACACAGGAATGGGACACATAACAGAACACGGGAACGAGACACAGGAACAAGACACGGGAACAATACACGGGAACAATACACGGGGATGGGACACGGACCAGAACAAGGGAACGGATCACGGGAACGGATCACGGAAACGGACCACGGAAACGAGAACGGGACACGGGAACGGGAACGGGACACGGGAACGGGACACGAGAACGGGACACGGGAACGGGACACGGGAACGGGACACGGGAACGGGACACGGGAACGGGACACAGGAACGGGACATGGGACACGGGAACGGGACACGGGAACGGAACACAATGTTGGGACACTCAGCACGGGATAACAGAATCCAGTACACATCCCTTGCTGGTTTTAGTCAGCAACAACTTACCTGGTAGAATATATGCTGGTGGTGCGTATTCGGCAACATGCATAACATCAAACATCTTGCAATTCTCTGAAAATATGAAAGAGAAAACATGAGAATCGCAATGGCCAGCAATTAAGATTAAGTTCAAATTTAGCATCCATTGTAAAAATATTACAGTGACGACGCTCACATTTTTTTCGTCATACAGAGATGAAACGAATAATGAAGCCGGGGCGGCGTAGGTGATCAAGTAGACAGCGGCAGGAAGAAAGACGTCCTCTACGCCAGACGGAGGCTAGCCGGACGCATATCCACACCGCGCTCGTAACCGCAGCGCCGGAAGCCCATAACAGAAACACCCCAGCACGGCAGCTG
>JARBER010161399.1:0-16871 GCA_030265075.1 Balanus glandula
CAACTGCCGAGAAGCTGCTGTGACCGAGCAACTGCCGAGAAGCTGCTGTGACCGAGCAACTGCCGAGAAGCTGCTGTGACCGAGCAACTGCCGAGAAGCTGCTGTTACCGAGCAACTGCCGAGAAGCTGCTGTTACCGAGCAGCTGCCGAGAAGCTGCTGTTACCGAGCAACTGCCGAGAAGCTGCTGTGACTGAAAAGCTGCCGAGAAGCTGCCGAGAAGCTCGTGTGACCGAGCAGCTGTCCTGTGGCGACGCGCTCCTAGTCTCAATCGACCGGCAGTGGCTGAAGGCAGCCTGTGGTGACTGGTGATACAGACTAGGAATGGCTCCAGTCCGGTGAGTTTGTAGCGTCGGCTTCTCACCGTCACCACCTGACCCCGGCCGGAGGGGGAGCAGCACTCACTGGCCACCAGTGACGTGAGTCATAACCCGAGCTGCTTTATCAAGCATCCTGTCACCGTGGCTGCACTCCAGTCCACCTCATTGATGCACCATGTCCTTATTTGCCCCCAACAGCCGTGGCTGCGCGGGAGGGCGACCTTGTAACATTACTGTGACGCCGCTCCTGCATCCATCAGCGAGAATACCGGTATATCGCCCGGTGAAATCACCATACCACCGAGACGACTTCATCCATCAACGTTGGCGACCTATCACCACGGCCTGGGCGAGCTTAGTCACCGGGCGCACGACGCTGGCCGTCACGGTGTCTGATATATACCACCGATATAGACGATGTACACCGAGACCCGGAGTGCTCGCGTGGTGACAGATCGATCGCAGCTAGTGAATCCAGTCCAGCCACAAACCCGGAGAATCCTACCATCCGGCAAACAAGCCCCTGAGTCAAGCCCCTGAATCAATCCTGCCAAGCCTGCAAACCACAGCCCATGAGAAGCCAGTCGAATAACAGCCGGCAGATTCCTGTCCGACCTCAGCTGTGGCAGCGTCTGATCTCCAGTTCCCACCCCCTGCTCCGCCCAGCTCCCAGCGAGCGCCGCGCCCCTCACGACCTCAGCCGGCCGGCAGGTCGACCGGCCCAGATTCCTGTCAGTGCGCGGCCGGCCGGAACTGCGCCGGTTCCTGCGGCCGACATCCATCGTTGTCAGCGCCGGCCTCGGACGCGGACGTGGACAGATCGCCGGCGCCGCTGCGTACCCGGCCGGCCGACCCGCACGCCGCGGTCACCGCCGCCGCCGCCGCCGAAAAACGCAGAGCGCGTCGCAGACCGGTTTCGAGTCAGAGCGGCGCCCGTCAGTCACCTCCACGTGAGCTGGGAGTCGAGCAGTGGGCGGTGAGCGGTGAGCGCTGAGCGGTGAGCGGTGAGCAGGTCACCCCCGCTCCACATGAGCTGAGGGTCGCTCTCGTCTCACCGCGTCCCGGGCCGCCGCCGACTCGGCGACTCGCAGTGGACGGGACGCACAGCACGGTGGTCACGCAGTCGGCGCCCTGGCTGACCCAGATACCGCCCCCGCCCCCGCCTCCTGTGAGTAAACACACCCGCCCGGCCGGCGCCGTCACCGACAGACTTGCTGCGGACGTCCATATGCGGATGGGACATTCCCTGTCGCGTGCCAGCTCAGCTGCCGGTCCGTACCCGAACTCGGCTCATCACGGAGCGGCCGACGAGTCGGCGACAGCGGCAGGCGCGCCGTGACAAACCCACCAAAACAACCCGTTCACCGGCGCCAGGCTCGGACACCACCCGTCAGCGGCGTCTGTTTATCCCGGGCCGCGGCAAAGTCACGCTCACGGCGGCAACACCGCACGACCAACACGACATGGACAATCCGTCCCAATCAGATGTCTGTTTGCGGCCGTTCAAAGCGGCGCCAACCGCGGCGGCCGACCGACGGCTTGTCCGTGCATAAAACACCGGCCGACAGCTGCTGCACGGTACTGCATCTGACACGTCCGATGAAGCACGCCAAACAGTGCCGGTCTCCTGTGGCGACCGGCATCTCATGTACGAGCGCCAGCCGGCCCTCCGTCGAGCCGAGCCGAGCCGAGCCGAGCCGGGCCGAGCCGAGCCGAGCCCCGACATGACATGTTTGGCAGGCGGACTGTGCTGAAGTCGATTAATGATGACGATGGCGATGATTTGCGCTGGGAGCGCGCGGCAGCGACTCTCCCCTCTACATGTGGCGGCGGCGGGCGGTGATGGAGTGGGCGGCGGCGGCTCGCTGACGGCGGGCTCGTGTCTCCGACACCACCGGGTCTGGCCCGCCGATCACACGGCCACAGACCCTGAGGTCTGTCTGTCAGACCCATCACGCTGAGGCCGGCCGTGATCAGCCCGGCGCACGGATCCGGCTGTGATCTGACGCCACCGAGTCCAGCCGTGGCGATGTTCACACCATCCGGGGCTGCGCTGGACGTCCTGACTCACGCCATCGCGATGTGGGGTCGGCTCAGTTCGGCCCGTATTGTTGCTATCCTGGGAGGCGGCCAGGGACATGGTACCGCACTGGTCTGATAAGTGAACACGGTCAGGGACGTGGTACTTCACTGGTCTGATAAGTGATGAAGGTCAGGAACGTGGTACTGAACTGATCTGAGAGAACTGATGAGAGTGGTCAAGGACGTGGTACTGCACTGATCTGAGAAAACTGATGATGGTCAGAGACGTGGTACTACGCTGGTCTGATAAGTGATGTCGGTCAGAGCTATGTCACCGCGCGGCTGTGACGGCTGTTGGTCGGGTTCTCACCATCCTGGGCAGCGCCGGCGGCGAGGCAGCAGAGACTAAGCAGAGCCGCGGAAGCCGTCAGCCGGGAGGACGTCATGTCAGAGCGGACACGACCGCTCCACCATCCCCTGCAACAGGGAAGGACAGCACGTCAGCCACGGGACGGCGGACACAGCCGAGACGAGCCCTAACATTTCCCGCAGCAGACTAGATACACGCCATGGCAACACGGTATAATAGCTATATATATATAATATATACTAATAATAGCTATAATAGGTATAATCAGCACAGTGTAGACGCTATCACTACCAGTCCCTGAAACAGAGAAGTAGACACATCACATTCACATCACGCACAGTACAATGGACACAAACGGACCAGCTACGTCAGCCAAACACGTTCCAAAGCAGGCGTGTTAAAACCATTTCTCTCCCGCCTTGCAGACTTCCCGTAACAAATCAATCGATTCGCCATCAACGACCGAATAAATAAGTCCTCAGCTCGAGCCCGCAAACAGAGGAGCAAGATACGATCATTAGCTCTGCATGATTTGTTGAAACAAAAGCATACAAATCCCCGGCGCTGACAGGCGGCGATAAAACACTGGGCAGCAAAACAGCAAAACAACAGAGCGTCCAGCCGGTCGCGGCGCTTAACCCGGACGTCACCACTTAACCAATCAGCCGGCGCCGCGTATAAATAAGCGGCTGGAGCGGCGCAGCGAGCGCTGACAACGGCGACTATCGCGCCGATCATCATCGGCCGTCCGAAACCGGTCTGCCACCCACCGTGCGCACCGCCGCGCAGCGCGGCGCAGCGCAGCGCAACGCCGGCCGCTCTGCAGACGCGCGCGGGTCGCGCAGCGCCGCTCCACAGCCCCGGCCGGCCCATACGGCGGCCACGGCACGGCAGAAATGTCCCCCGAGAGAGGGCTCTGCGCCGACAGAATGTTTCGGGGTTACTGTCGAGTTATGGTCGGTTGCCATCGGGTGACTTACGAGGCTACTGTCGGGTAGTATCAGATTTCCATCGGGGTTACTGTCGAGTTAGTGCCATGCTGTTGTCAGGTTACGGAATTGTGTTATCGCCGAGACTACGCCAACGCCCCTTGGCCCTTTCTCCAAACGACCTGATCGTCCCAGTTTAGCTGCACCACCGCCGCGCCCTTCTCTTTCCACCCTCTCTCCGCCTCCAGAGATGCTATACGAGATATCAGCTCGTCTCTCTGATCCTCCCTCTCGCCATTCCGTCGAGGCATCGCTCTTTCTTTCCGCGTTTTCAGGCTGAAAGTTCCCGGTCTCCAGCCAGCCAGCAGCAGTTCATCCCTTTCCATCTGTTTCTCAGCCCCCGTCGCGACCGCCGCTGGTGAGGCATCACCCTGCCCGTGTCTGCCGACACCAAGCCGGCCGACAGCTGGCGAGACCGGGACGCGGCGCCGGACCTCGCTGTCGACGGCGACGATAACCGCCGTCGTCCGTCGCCGGCCGGATACTCAGACGGACGGTCCGTCACTGGCGACAGAGCCTGCCCCACTGAGACATCTCACCCGGCTTATCAGAGCCGCCTGACGCCCACCCATGCAGCTCAGACGCGGAGCGGACGGCTGGCCGTAGCCGCGGCGCCGACCACCACTGCAGCGTGCCCAGTATGTCTAGCGCTTCCAACCAGCGCGTCCAGCAAGCGTGTCCAGCATGTCCAGCGTGTCCACTGTCCAGTCAGCGTGTCCATCGTGTCCAGCGTGTCCCGGCAGCGGCACCGCCAGCCGTGCCGACGGACGGACTGCCGGTCGGGCGGCGTCTTTGTAGCGGCGGCGGCTCTCCATCAGAGCTCAGAGCCGGAGCGGCGGCCCCGCGAGGTCAGACCACGCCGCGCTACATACACTGCAACACGCGGCAGCTCGTGGCGATACACGGCGATACACGGCGATACACGGCCACACACGGCCACACAAAGGCAACACACGCCGCCGCCGGGCAGTCATCCACACCGCTACACCGCAGCACGTCACAGCACCTCCAAGGCTAGACATAAGACGCATGGGCTCAACAGACATGCAATGTAAGTGGTAGCTTTTGCCACGACTCACGAACGGACAAAACACGAGCATGTTTGTGTTAACTCCTTGTCGATGGCGGCGATATCGGGAAAAGCTGTTTCGGCTGGATGCGGTGATTTCTGCAGCGTGACGCAGCTAACGAGGCCCGATAACTCCGCCACGACGTCTGATCATGCGTCGCGGCGCCGGCGACGGCTCAGTCACGCGCGGGTCGCCGGGCTGCGGTTCCCGGCGGCGCCGTGGGCGGTCCGCTTCGGGGTGGTCAGGCTGCCGCGGCTACCCCGGCCACCCGACCGGCCCGGCCCGGTCCAAACCATGTCACCGGCACCGCGCGCGGAATCCACCGACCACCAATGAGCCGGTGGCGTCGCACGTGTGCTGCCCTGGCGGCCACGCGGCAGAGGCGGCGACCCACGCTTCTACAACCTCCACCACCCCGCGGGGAGGCGCGTAGTAGAGTAACGGAAGCCCCAGGCTGCCACCAGCCCATGCCGTGAAGGCCGCTCGGGTGCTGCGCGTGGGTACCGGTTCCACGGGGCGTCGTTATCCAGTCAAAAGGCGGCGCGATCGCCGCACCATCAGGACAGGTTTGGCACAGCGGATGGCCCGTTAGCACGCCGGCTTCACCGACAAACGCCGCGCCGCTCGGGCCACCGGCGATGCTCTCCTTTGTGTCCGCTGAGCCTGAAGAGCGCAATTTCAGGGCCAATTTGCGATTAAGCGGCGGGCTGGCCGGCCGACTGTGCCGGTAATCGCGGCCCGGCAGACGCCGGCCGGCCGCGCCAACTGCGGAGACAGTCTCTCCGGCCGCCGCCACGGAGACCGGGCCGCATGCAAACCGCGCCATCATCACCGCAAACAGGGCCACTCGACGTGCCGGCGCCGCGCCGCGCCGCGCCGAGCCGAGCACGTCAGCACACCGTGCCGAAAGGGGCGTATTATCACCGCGCACGGGCGAAAAAACGGGATGCCGACGCCGTGACTGTCGGCGCTGGACATCCGCGCGCCACGGCGCCGATCCCGGCAGCTCGGCGGCCGGCCCACTCACAGCCGGCGCGGCCCGGCTGCTCGTAAATCTCCCGACACGCCTCGCCGGCTGACATTTGCCTTTTGCGCCGCTCACAGGGTCACAGCAGACTCCCACGGCACGGCTTACGGCGCGGCGGTGATGACAGTCATCACGCCACGGCCCCGGCCGCGACTACGTCGCTCGTCGCTCGTCCCGGGCCTGACAGGTCGCGCCGGGAGGGGAGGGGCGAGGGAGGGGGAATAACACCGGCGGGCTACGAGGACGAGTCGACGACGGCCGACGACGGGCGGCGACGGCGACCGAGGACGCCCCGTCGCTCGTCGGCGGCGCTGGCGCAGGTGGTGCCCCGAAATAGTCCCCGCCGCGACCCAGCGCGTCTCGCCGAGACAACACGGTCGCGGCGGGACATCGTGAGACTGCCGTCGGGCCGCGCGCCCGCCGCCGCGGAGCGCATCCCGCACCACCTGAACGTACCCACCACCTCACTCACCGCGTACACTCCCACAACACCCGCTCCACTACTCTGTTGACACGGCAGTCCACACACACACAGACAGACAGGCGGACACTTCAGCCGGCGCGCGGCGCCCCGAGCTGTGTCAACACGGCGCCGTGTAGCGGGTATGCGCGGCATCGGGGGGCATTGCATCAGCACCGCTCCTGCTGCCGGCGCTGCAGCCATCAATCAGCCGAGGCGCCGCCGCCCTCGTGACCGTGTACGGCACGAGGACAGGTCCCGAGCTCCGGAGCGGCCCGCGCGGACGCTCACCGGGCGCCGAGCCACGGCGAGCTGAACACGGCAACGGCAGACCGTATCGGTCCGAGCATCGAGGGGTAAACAAGACTGCCGAGACGCAGGTGAAGTGGGGGATTCCCATCGAGTGGAAGTGATAGGATATAATTCCCATCGAGTGGAAGTGATGGGATATACATGGGCGTATGCTCATATGACTTTGTCACGTTGAAGTTTTGGCAAGCGGCTAGTCGGGTGCTAAAACTGTCAGTGGTGTTTACTTAGCGTTGCTAATTAATACGTTCCCAGTGGCGCCCAGTGTGTTTTACAATCGTATCAATTCCAGGAGACCGTTGAACCGGCACCAGCCGGCACTCCCAAGGTCACGCATGACCGGGACGGAGGACGGAGCGCCAAACCAGTGCCACGCACGTCCGTCGTCTGGTCCAGACCAGCCGACTGGGTCGCCGCGCCAGACGGCGGCCGCTGCCTCTCCCTGCGCGCCGGGCCAATCCAGTCCTGCAGCGGCGCGTCTGTCCCACTTCCGTCGGTCATCGTCCGCTCCGTCAGCACATGATCCATCACACGTCACGTCACACCTCCTCCGAACCGTCACAGGGGCGTGACCCGCCTCTCAGCCCGCACTGGACTAAGACAGGGGCGTCACCAGAACGTTATCGAGACGAAGGAAGTCACCGGTGGTGTCTCGGACGGCATCCGGCCGCGCCAGGCCCACCGCGGAGTCCCCGGAGAGCCCGGAGTGGCACAGTCTCCGGGGTGCCCGGAGCCCGGGATCCGGCGCGCGTGGTGGTACGCAGCGGCGGCTGACCGGCTGTCAGCGGCCCCGCCGGGACTTTGGCCGCGCTGCGCTCCGCCGAGTATACACAAACAGGAGGAGTGCCGGCCGGTCACCCGAGGTCCTCAATGGTCCTGCGAGGTGGCAACCACGACCACCTCCAACTCCAGGAACATGATGAAATCGCAATTTGTTGTAGCCTCATTCGCACAGCGAGTGATACAAACGACGCAGTTGAAGACGAAATAAGAATTAACCAGCGTACTTGCGCAATGCGTATTCATGACACTTACTAAGAATAGGCCCAAGAGACATGCCACTGGCCGGACACTTCACTGATGGAGCATGTGCTATTAGTGTTTTTTTTATGGGGGGGGGGGCGCTTTACCTCATATAGGCTATCAAGCGCCCGAGATAGAGCATGGACGTGCTGCTGACAAAGCAAAAATAACACGCAGACGGCGAAAACCTCTCAGTTTATAATGGCCCATCAATATTCAGTTCGCCATTTCACAGTTCCCAGTCTGCGCTCGGCACGTCGGCCCGACACGGGCCCGTCCTCTGGGCAGGTTTACGGTGCCGGCCCTGACGCCAGTGCCAAGTCCCGGGGTCGGCCAGCTGCTGATTTACGGCGTGTTCGGGACGGGCCAGACGGCCAAACTGAGGAGCGACACACACCGCGACACACCGCGACACACAGCGACACACCGGGACACACCCGGACACACTGGGACACACCGGGACACACAGCGACACAGAGCGACACACCGCGACACACAGCGTCCAGCGTTCAGTCAGACACACCTCCGCGAACAGACCGCAGCCTCCTCCGCTCTCCGCAGCGACACGGGCGGAAGAATGAGCGGCACGGCAACACAGACACACACACACCGGCGGCCTGTCACTGACACATCAGCAGCCACGCCGGGTCAGCCTCGTTACCACCGGGATCGGCCGGTCATCGGCACGCAAAGCTCGCGGGGATCGTGACACGGCGTCAGCACGTACCGAGACGGCTAACGCCATCGCGCCCCGACGACGCTGTGAGACGCTCCGAGACGCTCCACACAGCACCTCCGTGTCTCACGGCGCTCTCTCAAGGCCACTACCGGCCACTGCCGGCTCGGCTCGGCTCGGCTCGGCGCGGAGCCGTTCGCACCTCAGTGCCGGGGGCCGGCGGCGGCGCCAGCGGGCCCCACACCTGCACAGCGCGGCCGTAACTACTACTGGGAACACTGGCGCGGCAGTGAGACGGTAACCGGGCGGCGTGCAGCGCCACCCGAGCGGCACGCGGGCCGGCCGAGTGCAGCCGAGCAGCGCCGAGCTCGGGTTTTATGAGCGCGGCGCCCCTCCGACCCGCCGGCATGCAGCGGCCGCGGCAGGATGTTAGACACAGGCACCAGGGGTCATTCCGGGCTGTTCCGGGCCGTTCCGGGCCGCCCGGTGGCCGTTCGGTCGCCCCGGAGTGACCGCGGACAGACACCCAGCGGTCAGCGAGTGTCCGCCGACCAACACCTGGCGGCAGCGGCCCACACAGAGACCCCGGGCGGTCGGAGGATGCGGCGGCAGCGCCGCTGACGCGCTGAGCCACCGTGAAACCGGCCGTGAAATGGCCGCTGTCTCCGGCGGCGGTGCGGTGGCGCCGGGCAGCACCGCACTGCACACAGCAGCCGGGCTACACGGCCGGGGTGTGCCGGCGGCCCGGGCGCCGTCTGTGGTGACCGGCCGGCGGGGCGGGTGGGCAGATGACTGGTGATGATGGCAGCTGGCGTCGCCGGCGCGTGGCGCGCTGAGGGCCCGGCACGCCCTGTTTACGGTGCTCGTCGCCAGACGGCCGCTCGTCAGCAGCGCTGACAAATCGGCAGACAGACGCGCCGCTCACCACCCATGGCCTGCATCAGCCGGCTCACAGCCGGCGGCGACGGCAGAGGTGGGGGAGAGGGTCAGTACAGGCTCGACCCGGCCCGGGTCACAGCCGGCGGCGACGGCAGAGATGGTGGAGAGGGTCAGTACAGGCTCGACCCGGCACGGGTCACAGCCGGCGGCGACGGCAGGGGTGGTGGAGGGTCAGTACAGGCTCGACCCGGCCCAGGTCACAGCCAGAGGCGACGGCAGGGGTGGTGGAGAGGGTCAGTGGTCAGCAATGGCTCGGCCCGGCCCGGGTCACAGAGAACGACGGAAGTTGCATTTCCACAGCTCAAGGGGAACAAGTGGCATCTCAGTGACATACCGCCGATTCCTATGACATCGGCTGCGGCACAACTCCAGCAGAGGGCCGCTGAACCCGCTAACGCACGACTGTTTTTGTTGGGACGCGGGCCGGTCCCGCCCGACGGCTCCGGGTCCGCTGGGTTCGGACAGGCCAGCGATATGGAGCGCTGCCCGCCGCCGGCGGCGGTGGCAGGACCGGCAGCGCCGCGCCGGGAGAGTGATGTGTTCTCAGTGCAGTGCATACACGTCCGCTGCCGCCCCCGACCCGGACCAGCGCGGCCAGAGCCACCCGGATTACCGGCGTAATCCTCTCCACCGACAGTGCGGTGCATGTCGCCGATATATTGTCACCGCGGGGCCGCCGCTCGCCACGCAAAGCAGACCCCCTGCCCCGGCTGGAAGGCACGGTCACTGGTCAGCCCCTGTCCCTTCCTCATCCGCAGCGGAGCCGGTCAGAAGAGGCCCTCGCATCCCAGGGCCGGGTCGGCGGCGTGTCCGGCGCACTAATCAGCACCTGTGCGATGGCCGATTAGCAGCGCCGGGTGAGGTGAGAGGCTGCCTCGGGTCCTCGCGAGGCGCCGGTCCTGCCAGCGCCGCTCACTGGCCGGTAAACAGGCTCGCCGTGCCGCCGCCGCCGCCGCCGCCGCCGCCCAGGACCGCCGCCGGGCCCGCGCCATCGAGATAAAGTCGCCGGCCGGCGCTGGCCGCGCGGCGTGTGTTAATTAAGCGGACCGGTTTGAGAGCGCGGCGGGGCGCTATCGTCCGGCATCGCGCCGGCAGCCCGGTCTGAAAAACGCCAGCGACAACACACATAACAAGTGTACACGGCGCCGAGGGCAGTCAACCGACGATAGCGGCGTTGGCGGCGGCGGCGGCGGCGACTAGTCGCGATTTGTCAACGGGGTGACACGAGAGAGCGGCTGACACGGAAAGGTG
This sequence comes from Balanus glandula, assembly GCA_030265075.1. Classification (NCBI taxonomy): domain Eukaryota; kingdom Metazoa; phylum Arthropoda; class Thecostraca; order Balanomorpha; family Balanidae; genus Balanus; species Balanus glandula. The sequence goes on from JARBER010161399.1 coordinate 10,455, forward strand.
CTGCGTGCCTACAGAAAAAACGCCCAGACGAGATGACGGCGCCGGCGGAAGTGATACGACGGGGTCAGCCTCGCGCACGAGGAAATTTCCAGAATACCTCCCATAAAAACGCAGCGGCCGAAAACGCCAGCGCATGGAGCCATGACGTAAAAATACTGGTAATTTCACGACACACCGGCCAGCGGAAAGTGGGCACAAAAGAAATCATTAGCGTCGCCTAATCCCAACACCATTACCAGCGAGTAATCTCGGGGCGGGAGCGGACGAAAACCTAATCCTCTTCCCTCTACACGGTGCCATGTGTCCGCTGGCCGTGCGCAAACAAGGGGCGGCGGTCGAGCCGTCCGGCCCGTCTGTCGTATCCGGGAGACGGAGGGTAGGGATAGGGAGGGCCAGCGATTTACCCTGTCCGCGCGCGGCGCTACACGCCGGGCCCACATGCGTCGTCCGTGGGCGGACCGCGTCCCGGTCCCGTCCCGACCCCGACCCGAGAGACAGCCGGACGCAGTAAATCAGTGGCCTCGGCGCCGCTGACGTCACACCAACACACACACGTACCGAACTGGCTGGCTGAGGCGAGCGCCAGCGCCAGCGGAGCTCGCCGGAGATGCCGACCGTTTTAACATTCCACAGGATTCGCCCTTCGGACACTGATTGCAGTCGTGCTGAAACCCGTGCCGCGCCATGAATAATCCCGCTCAATATTACGAGTGATGTCAGCGCAGGTAACGGCGTCCGCTTTGAGGTGTACTTACGACCCAGAGCGGGGTCTTACACGGCTGCGATGCGCGACAGCTTGATCGGCACTGACTCGCTCATGCGCTCAATACAGTCAGCCAACACCGCCGCGACAAAGCCGCCGACGTTATTACATTTCCAGACAGGCTCCAAATACCACCGGACTAATCCCTCGCTGACCTTCCACCTCTTGGCCAAATCCTGCAGCTCTCATTCCAGCCATGACCAGCAACCAGCCGAGCCCGTCCACGGAAAATTAGCCGCAATGCCTCGCCTCTCGGCCGGAGAGAAAGCCGAGGTCAGCTGACACTCGGCGGTTTCAGCGGTCCCCATGTGTCAACGGCAGTGGGCTGCCGACCGCAGCCGTTCAGACTGAGAGATTTATCTCCTGACCGATTTATTGCCGATTTATACGAGCAGTTAGCAGCCGACCGGCTTCTCTTGCAGCATCGCCGCTCGAAAGCCGCGGACAGATCGGCCGAACCTGCTTCTCTGCCGCCCGCCGCCGAACCAGCCCGTTGACAGGCTGGAGACAATAGAGACAACTGGCCGCACAGCTCCCGCTCTTAACCAATGCAAGCATGAAAAACGACTCCGATTCAAGTGTTTTTGCATTGGAGATTCTCCAGTTCAATGAACATTTATCAGAGTCTTCCAGACATTTGCACACGAGTCGTTACTGTCTTCACCTTCGCATATTGTCACGGCGCAGTCTGTAGTCACGCACGGCCGCCATCTTGTGACCGCTGTTGCAGTCGGCCAGTGCAGCCTCACAGCGCTACCCGCCGCTGTGCTGCAGCCACAAGGCGCTACCCGCCGCTGTGCTGCAGCCACACGTCGCTACCCGCCGCTGTGCTGCAGCCACACGTCGCTACCCGTCGCTGTGTTGCAGCCACACGGCGCTACCCGCCGCTGTGCTGCAGCCACACAGCGCTCCCCACCACTGTGTTGCAGCCACACGTCGCTACCCGCCGCTGTGCTGCAGCCACACGTCGCTACCCGTCGCTGTGTTGCAGCCACACGACGCTACCCGCCGCTGTGCTGCAGCCACACGACGCTAGCCGCCGCTGTGCTGCAGCCACACGACGCTAGCCGCCGCTGTGCTGCAGCCAGACAGCGCCGTTAACACACCTCTCTGCACTCATCCTGCGGTGGCCCGCATTGTCCTGAGCCGCCGCTGCCGGCCTTCTCAGCGGCTTGTTCGCGGCCTGCACTCGTGAGGCGAACAATGGGCAGGCCGGACACCGAGCCGGAGCAGAACCTCTGGCCCCCGCACAGGACCCGCTGCTCCCAATTAAAATCGGCAAACGACGTGTTGTCGAGTCGCCCGAGTTTTCCTGGACGGTACCACACAGCATGGCCGGTGGTGTCTTCTGCCGCGCTACCGACAGCTGCGGCTACCACGCTGTCCGGCAGGGCAGCAGGCTGTCTGTCACCCATAGACACTAGGCAGGGCAGCAGGCCGTCAGCTATAGGCACTAGGCAGCAGGCAGTATGTCACCCATAGCCGTCACCACGGCAGGGAAGGAGCGGCAGCAGATGTGACAGCGTTCGCACTTCAGAAATGGCTCGGTACAAGCTACTGTGTCGATTCTTTCCACGCACTGGTTTAGCGCCGAGGCAATCCGAAGCATGGTGGACACGACTGTTCCTGCAGTCTTGATTTGACATCAGACCGCGGTCGGCATCACGCCATTGCCACTCTCTCCTGCCTCGAGTGATCCGCCGAGACAAAAATGCATTGGTATTTGTACGATGGCAATCCACGGCAGACTCACCAAACCGGCGCGGTACGGTACGGCACGGCACGGCACGGCACGGCACGGCACGACACGACACGACACGACACGACACGACACGACACGACACGACACGACACGACACGACACGCGTGTCGGCCTTCATAACGCGAACTAAGCCATGCATACCAATAGTGCCTCCACTTGGATTGGAATTAGGTATACTAGGCGTGAGGCGTAAACGGCGCCCCTCTCGTGAAGACGAATGGTCTTCATTGCTTGAGTCGTTGGTTCCTGTAGTTTTGTGCTTATATTGGTTCCTAACGAGAATCGCGGCTCGTTTGTCTGTGATGCGGCGATTCCAGGCGAAATTGATTCTGCTTAGCGTTCGCTTCGTTTAATACCAGGCTGCCGGCTGCCAAAATAACACCCCAGGCTGTCTGCTGGTCCTCAACTTCTGAAAGGATACACTTTGAATGAGGATCCTTCACAGTTCGCCCTTCGACTTTTTAACGACGATCGCTTGATCGTATAACTTTATTGTTGTGGCTCCTTTAAGCGCCAATAACCATGATTCAATCATAATCATCGTATATACACATAGTTAAAAAAGTGTGGCTACTCTTTTGTAATGATAAAAATATGGTTTATACGGCTAAGAGCTATTGGTTTCATTATCGGATATGATAATATTCATATCTGGAACTTTGTTGGTTGAATTTCATATTGTTTTCCTGTTTGCATATTGTTTTGTTTCTATATCAATAAGCGGTCGTCACGATAATACAAGCAATAATAATGTTATTTAGAACGGCATACATAGTAGATACATGCCCACTTAAGACGATAAACTATCCATACGAGCGATATTGACAAACTAACACAATTGACACCATGGCTCTGTTTGGCAGCTGCGTCAGCGCGCACGGGTCACGAGATGCTTCATCAGATTTATTGGCCGATGCTAATGATGTATGCTAGCGGTTTAATCGATGTGACAATATTTCTAGTAACGAAGGCCTCCGAAGTCCGAAAATGGAACCCCCGATAATTTTGTGATTTCATAACGTTTCTGTAGTGCGTGGAATACCTCAACTATACTGGAGTGAATCTGAAAAAATGAAGTCCTGGCTAAATCCAGAAAATGATCTTCTTGTGACCAATAACAACAACTGCACATGAGCGATGTGAGTAGGCACACTCACTTTAAGTGGATCCACTTGTATTGGATTATTATATTGACATCGAATGGGATGTTTTGTGCGGGCTATCTTCTGTCGCTCCATCGCGGCCCGTCAGCTCTCGTTTGAATGGCCTGATGTCGGTGCATCTGTCCGGTACCTGTTCAGGTGTTCAGGTGTTCACCTGACATGTGTGCCGCGGTCAGGCGCTGTGGGCCACTGGGCCATGGCCGGGGGCTCAGCTCTCAGCGGTGACCGGGCTGCCAAGCTGAGCTGTGCGCGACCCGGGCGGCGGCGGACCCTCGCCCGTCGTCGTCCTCAGCCTTAGATCCGCTGAGCCAGCACGTGATGGCGTCCCCGGGTCGACTCCGGGAACACCAGCCGGCGGCAGTTTCCCGAACTTCGCCGATGATCGCCTTGTATGAGTTGGCAGTCTGTCGCTGGCCCGGGCCGACCGGCCGGCCGGGCGGGCGCTCCGCGATGTTGGACTTTCCGTGGTGCGAGAGTCGCGCCACCATCAGGAGGCCCTGCTCCCCAGCACGAGTCCCTCAAAGGGCCGTCAGCAGCCACGTCAAATCCGGTCGGGAAGGGGGATACCGGGGACGGGGACCTGCCGCGGCGTCACGCAGAGGCTCTGGGCGGGGGCGGGGGCGGGGGCGGGGGCGGCCGGGTCACGCGGACCTCCGCAGCGTCTCTGGCGGCTCGTCACTGACGGACCGCTCTGGAGGCGAGCCAGGCGCCGCTGCCGGCACGTGAATGGGTCTCGGCCGCGGCCAGCCGCCTAATTCGGACCTGGCGGCCGCACCCGTCGCTTTGCGGCCGGTCGCCGTGGCAAGGCCGCTGCTGGCGCCGTACGAGCACCGGGCGACACCCGGAGACTGTGAGTGACCTGCATGGTAATCACGAGTCAGCCCGCGCCGCGGCGGCATCTGACCTTTGTTCGGTGGCGGTGCCGCCGGACGTGATCGGGCAGGGAAGGCGCGCGTGACGTCATATTTGGCGCGGTGGCGACAGGCCGGCAGTGACACGGCGTGGCGAGGTGGCGTGGCGTGGCGTGGCGTGGTGTGCTGCCACGTCACTCGAAAGATCAATCGCACGAAAGCCGATTCTGGATGTTATCGTTGTGAAACTCCTGTGACTCAAACTTCCGTTTCAGCTAATCATGTGTGGTGGCGTCAAGCGGTGTTGTGCGTAGGCAATCGTGTATTACGTGGCGTGGCGTGGCGTGGTGCCACGTCTCTCGAAAGATGAATCGCACGAAAGCCGATTCTCGATAGGATCATCGAGAAACTGCTGTGACTCGGACTTCAGTTTCTGCTAGTCATGTGTGGAGGTGTCAAGTGGTATGCGTAGGCCATCGTAGTAACAAGCACGCGTCGCTCGGTATGAATGGGATTGGCTTATCTCGCTTGTTTCGACGCTGTGTAGTGAGTACCAAAAGTCTCCGAATGCGTCACTGATACGCGTACACCGATGCTGCCTAGTGCTTACGCCTGGGATGTGCGCTGCGCACCAACTTGTTTATCGATCTCTCACTTGATATGACAGTACGCGGTGTGTCGATAGCATCGTGAGCCGGTGGGAATCCCGCCGTGTGAGTTCGGCAGCCGGCGACTCCGGGCGGGCCGACATTGCCGTGTGAGTTCGGCGGCCGGCGACTCCGGGCGGGCCGACATTCCTCCCCTGCAGAATGCATGGAGCGGGCCGGATGGCCGGCTGCCAAGGGACCGGCCCGCGCCGCCGGCCGTCTGGCAAGTGCACGTGGTGCCGCCGCCAATTGACGGGTAGCGCGGCCGGCGCGGCCGCCGCCTATTGGTCGAGAGCGAGTCACGCCACCGCGTGACGCCGTCGGGCGGCGGCTCCGGCCGGCCCACACCTGGCTGACGTCACGCGCACCACTATCAGCTGACGGACACACCCCCGCCGCGGCCGCTCGCTGCGTGACGTGGCCGGCTCACGGCGTGACGCGTCGTCGCCGGTGCCGCTGTCCGAGCATTGAGGCCGTGTGCAGGGCGGTCCGGCCTGCAGTCTGACCTGGGCACTGCTTACTCTTGTGACATGTTGTTTACGGCTGTGAAGCTCTGGGTTGGCGTTTCTCTGGCCGGTGTGTGTGTAATATGGTGGGACATGGTATCCACAAAAACACACTGACTGCGCCCGCCGCCGTTCTGACGCCTGAGAGGCCGGTCTTCGGCGGGCTGTCGGCGTCGGCAGCATGTTGGCGGGCTGCCAGCGGGGACGATTTTCAGCTCTCGTTTCTGTCCTCAGCTGTCACCGTCGCTCGTCAGCTGATGCCTGCGCGCTTATTTCTACTGGCGATTATATTACGACGTCAGACCATCAGACTCCAGTGCTGAGTCACCATCCAGAGCTTAGCCGCACAAACTTTGCAATATAAGCGCCAACTAGCTTGTGACCTACATTCGCCGGGTGTGACCTTCAGGTTGATGACGACTGATATCCAGCGCTTATCAGACAAAACGACGAACAAGCTTTGGAACGTAATGGTTTGGATATCTGCTGCGTATGTGGCGAGCTAGCCCTGCCATTTATTCCTACTCATGCTTCCCTCATACATATCACAGCAGCTCATGTAGCTGATCAGATTCTTAAAGGGATATTGCCACCTGAAAAATATTTCTAAATAGTGGCTTAATTGATTTTTTGTATTTTATAATCGTATTTACACATGCTCCTGCATCACCTAAAGCAGTGGATTGAAAAACCGTTTTTTATTTATTTCCAATTCCAAATTATAT
>JARBER010161400.1:0-10243 GCA_030265075.1 Balanus glandula
GTCACACGTACGGAACCGATACAAACAATAACGGATCGCACACCTCCAAGCCTCCGTTCACCAATGGTTTGATCTCGCCAATCCAGTTCGTTTGTACTGGACCCCTCGTCTCAGCGTGATGCACAGCAGCGTCTGACCGCGCTCTCAGCACCAGGCTTGTCATGCTGCTACTCCAGCGATCCGGCACGCATCAGACACCGACATAATGCCCCAAACTGACCGCAGTTGATGACATTCACCAACGACTGAATGCAACAGGGCCGACTTCAACAAGATACACTCGGATAAGCCGACAACCCGGTTGTTGTCGCAGCAAATGGTGAGAGGTGTTGGCGCTTTGCATGGGGTGTTCGTTACTGAACACTGTTCTGACGTCAATAACCATCGCTTCACCCGATAACACACTGCCATTTGTCACACACTTGTCTCGTCCCTATGGCATCTAAACACGACCCCTCGCCACAGCGCCTTCACTGGCCGCCTATCCAACTCGCACAGACACAGACTGGCACAGCCCTGGACTGTGGTGTGGTGGCCGTCTATTACGTAAGGTCACGATTACGTAAGGTCAACGAGACTCCAGATCCCTGGACGGCTCCGGCCCATCGTCCGGTCAGCGGGACTCCAGATCCCTGCAGCCGCCAGTGGCGTACGGCTCCCCGACCATCGCGGATCCGCCCCGACACCAGCCGACCGCACGGGTCAGGTCACAGGCCAGGTCTCAGGTCAGGTCGCCGGCCAGGTCACAGGTCAGGTCGCCGGCCAGGTCACAGGTCAGGGACGCTGGTGCGGTCACAGGCCAGGTCACAGCTCAGGTCGCAGATCAGGTCGCCGGGCGGGTCACAGGCCAGGTCTCGGGTCAGGTCGCCGGCCGGGTCACAGGCCAGGTCGCCGGCCGGGTCACAGGCCAGGGACGCTGGTGCGGTCACAGTTCTCAGCTCACAGTTTCAGTTCTCTGACAGGTCTCACCGCAGCGTCACGGGTCACAGCTCTCCTCTGACAGGTCCGCACGGCAGCGTCACGGGTCACAGGTCGACCACGTCCAGCGTGACGCCCGACTCGGAGCGACCCTGGCCGGAGTCCTCGGGGTGCTCCCCCAGATGCAGGATGCCGATCGGCTGCACCTGGCGCTGTGGAACACATCGGGCGGGAAGGTCAGGAAGCGAGCGTGTTACAAATCCCATTTTCCTTGTGTGCCAAGGTGGGAAATTTAGCTACCCAAAAAATAATAACAGTGGAAAATTATGTAGTAAGTGAAACAACAAATATTATTTTCCGTATGCAAACAGTAAGTTTCTTGAAGTAATTAATTGTTTTTCAGTGTTTGTCAAAACTCAAAACAGAACAAATATATCTATCCATTCATAACTTGGGAGTGAAAATATTAAATATATAATAAAATGAGGAGTGAGGGCAAAAAATTATTTACATTTTGGGGGCCATTTCCTTTTGGGACACTTTCGTCGGGGTTACCCCGCACCAGTCCATAATACCGGTTTCACATCCGTAGGAGCAAGACTGCTATGGATGTTTCGGTTCAAAAAGTCTCCCGGACCGGATTTGAACCAGTGACCTATGGATATCTGTCGAACGGAACCACTACAGTCCACCGCTCTACCAACTGAGCTACCAGGAGCACATTCTAATGGGACGCTAAAATTCGACTGGAGTCTCGCCACAATGTGGGGTGGCGCTAGTGTAGCGAGAGGGTCAATGAGTGAGAGTGAAAGTGAGAGCAATAGTGAAAGCGGGCGGGAAGGCGGGCGGCCGCACAATATAGTCATTCGGCACACGGAGCCATCGCGCGGAGTCGGCGATGTCGCTGTGATTTTCTGCACATCAACAATACTTTTCTTGCTGATCACTGCTGAACTGAATCACTGTTGATGCGTTACTTTAGGCATTTCCCGCAAGGAATGTTATTCGTGGTTATTTACGCTACGAACGAGTGTATGTTGGACTTAGGTTGTAGGAATTAGTTGCAGACGTGCTTAGATTTTATTTAGGGCCTTCTCTCCGCGGGGGTCTGCTCTCCTCGCGCGACGGTCCCGTCTCCGTACAGAAGGACCTCCATTCCTCATAGGAGAGCATGGCACCCACACATCTGGCCTCCATTCCTGTTCGGAGGAGCTCATCTCTACACGAGAGGGCCTCCTCCCCTGCACAGAAGGGCCTTTTCTTCGCACAACAAGAAAGGCCATGACAAGCTAAATCAAAATAGATAATTTGGTAGATAATTTGAGAATAATAATACATATAATTTAAGACTAGAGGATAGAGTATTATTCGTATTTGAGTGTCATTTCCACCCATGGCGACTCATTTTGGGACACGGGAGCAAGCTGTCAGCAGACAGTAATCTGAGATGCAGCACATCATTAACGATCCATTCTGAACACCATCGCACGTTCAATATAAACATATACACAGTCGTCGCAAGACATCTCCAATACGATACCACGCAGGCACGCCTACATAACGTGACGCACGTGCTACGAGTATTACTAAACCTCCAGCTCACCCTCCCATTCCACCCAGCGATGGTGTTGATTCAATGCCACCTAACTGCTACCGTTTAGTGTTGGCCATCATAGTCCACCCCATGGCCCTCACCCAGGCGGACTGGCAGTCAGCACTCAGTCGGACCTCCAGCAGCTCACTCAGCACTCACCCGGACCTCCAGCAGCCCTCAGCACTCACCCGGACTTCCTGCAGCTTGCTCATCTCCTCGCGCAGCTTGTCGAGGATGGCGTAGTTGGGCGAGTTGACGGTCGCCTTGCTCTGCAGCAGCGTGATCTGCTGCTCCTCCTGCCGCTTCACCTTCAGCGACTTGCTCGAGTGGTTGCCGTACATACGCAGCAGCGAGCCCCAGGACGTCACGTGCGGGTGCAGTTGCTGTGCCGATACAAGCGATCACCGGGATCGGAGGTCATTAAGCCGGATCACAAGTACATGCCACAGTGCTACTCCTTAGCAGCTTCCCAGCTTCATGAGGAATACCAGCTTTGAATGGCATAGCCAAAGGGATTCGAATTAAGCTGGTGGATAAATTAGCACACAGAGAATGTGATTGAAAACATACATATTGATTGCTAGTGGAGCGATATAATAGGGCGTAGGAAAGAAGGTGATGCCAATTTACTTCGGAATTAATACGTCAAACGGCCCAGCCAGGCCAAAGAATAATGGAAAAACCAAAGACCCACATGGTAATTAACCTTACAAAAAAAATAATAATAAGAAAATGACCGATCTACCCAGCTACATGGGACGCGAAAGCTGTAATTTCCCCTAGACTACAATACTCCAGGCTCTGGACTCACCTGCAGCAGCGACTGCGCCGCTAGGTGCTTGCCGTCCTTCTTGTTCTTGCAGGGCACGCGCGCCGTGTGCTTGCCGACCGTCATCTCGAACTCGTTGTGCTGGTGCTTGTTGGTGTGCAGCTTGCACGTCACCTGGTTGCCGGTCAGGCCGAAGTTCCTCTGCAGGCAGATGAGCAGGATGGTGTACGGGGACGGCTCAGCCGCCTTACTGCACAGGTCTGCCACGCGGGGGTCCTCCAGCCGGATCGAGTCGAAGAACGAGAGGTCCATGTCGGCCGGCTTGGTGCTGCCCCGCACCGTCTTATCGGCGTCAATCTGCTCCATCAGGTTCGGGATGAAGATCTGCAGCGTCGCCTTGGCCGCCTCCGACTTGGCCTGCTTCTTGCTGGAGCCGTAGCCGCTGCCGTACTGGACGGCCTGCACGGACACCGTGGCCCCGTACGGCGTGGCGGCGTTCTCCAGCTCGGAGTAGCTGTAGACGGGCTGCTCGCGCAGTACGTGCTGCAGGTACTCGTGCAGGATGCAGACGTAACTCTTACCGCCCGGGTTCAGCACCCACTCCCGCAGCCGCGTACCCGGCACGGCTGCAGAGTTACGACTGGGCTGCACGGGGAACGACAGCAGTTTGGTTTTGCTCGACATCTGCGGCCGCTGGGTGCGCTTCTTGCGCAGAAACTGACGCCGCTCGCGCCACGTGTTGAACTTCATCAGGCGGATCGTCTTGAACTGGAAGCGCTTGGCGCAGTACTCGTTGAGCTCCTCAGGTGTGATGGAGGGGTCCTTGACGACCATCGAGGTGCCCTCCACGGGCTTGGGGCCCGCGGCGGCGCCGTTGGTGGTCGGCGGGTCGGGTTTGTCGCCGTTGGCAGTGGACTCGGCTGGACTCTGTGCGGCGGACTCGGCCGGGGTTGGTGCAGCTGACGTGGACTCGTCCGCCGCCGTGGTGGACTCGGCCGGACTCTGCGCGGCAGACTCGGCAGGCGTAGCAGCCGCTGTGTCGGTTTCCGCGGGACTCTGGGCAGCGGAATCGGCCACTTCAGTGTTGGACTCGGCGGGACTCTGAGCAGCGGACTCGGCCACTTCTGTGTTGGACTCAGCAGGACTCTGAACGGCCGACTCGGCCGGCGTGGCGTCCGCAGCAGAGTCGCCGTTCGATACCGCCGTCTCGCCGCCGTCAGCTGCTTCCTCAGCGCGCCCTGCCGACCCCGGCTCTGCCGTGGAGTCGCCATTGACGGACGTCTTGGCCGCGCCGGCGGCCGGGCAGACCGGCTGGCTGCCAGACACGGGACAGGAGGCCGCCTCCCCGCCTCCCTCCTCCTTCTGCAGTTCCCGCAGGTATTGTAGGCACGGCACTGAGTGCAGCGGTATGTCGTGTTTCTGCAGGAGGACAGGACGTTACAGCGAGCTCATGTGCCAAGAATAAGCTCCCAGATAAAACTGTGCTGTATGGAAAAAGGAATAAAATGTTGGCTGCCTGCTAACATACGCAGAAGACAACTGTCTGTAATAATCCATGATATCACAAGTTAGTGATCACATCACAGCAAACAATTGCCGCTATTCTAATGAACAAAAACTATTCAGTTGTCGAGCAGACCAGATCAATTACATCTAAAGAATACACCAACCACCACAGAATCAGACTGCACAGAGCACAACAGTCCTAAAGACGTCTGTGTGACGCCGTCTCATCCATCCACTTCACGTTTCGAAAGGTGACGTTTCAGCCTGCCCTTACCTCGAGGCCGGAATGCCCCCGGTCCGAGGAAGCAGGAGCTGCGTGATGGTAACGACCCACTTACCCGCAGCGATCCCGGCCCGAGGAAGTAGGGTCGTGTGATGGTGACCACGCGGGACTGGCGGTGCAGGAAGACGGGCATGCCGCTCATGTGCGTCACCTGCACCCAGCCCTCCGGCAGCGGCTCCACCGGGTTCCGACCGCGCTCTGCAGGAAACACAGGCACACATACAGGGTTATCATCTGGGATAGGATAGGATCAATGTCTGGACCACAGCTGCCACATGAAGTTGTTCGAGGTCGAACACCCATAGAGGAACACGTGCGGTGACAAAGGGCGCCGCGCTATGGTGAGGCATGACACGCTCGTCGACAGAGAGGCGAGTTTCCGAGAGCAGAGTGTAGACCCAGTCAACTGAGTATGTGTCGCGCCGGAGACGCGCGCACTGCACAAGCACATCTCAGTACCGACAAAGCAACAAGCCAGTAATTACCACGATCCACAACATCTGTAGCATATAGAGCGTACCGGTTCACTGTCTCCTCCAATCCTGGCGGTAGCGTCGATTAATACTCCGCCCCGCGTCTGACCACGCCACCAGCGTCACCGACCACGCCCCATCACTCACCAGTAAGCACAACCTTGTCGCGCTGCTCGTAGGCAGAGTCGTCGTCCGGATCCTCGGGTCCACCCCGGCCCCGAACACGGCGCGTGCCTTTGAACTTCTCCGGCAGGTCTGGGGGAGGGGCAGGCAACGTCAGTAGAACACCACCGGTGAAAGGAAAGATGCTGTGTTCCAAGACAGCAGCAGAGCTGTCCCAAGACTGAAAATCATGCGACGCCAACACAACTCTGAAAATGACTCTTACCTCAGTCTTTAAACAACTGCACTGCCAAGGAGTCTTTGTGTGATGGCTTGGAAGCACGTTTACCGAAGGGTGACATTTTTATAGCAGTCCAGAAAATACAAAATGTAACATCAGTAGGCAGAATCTTGCATCGCCATTCAACTGCATTTACTACAGCAACAGAGTGCGCGTCGCTGAGCGCCTAGGCCGACGTTGCTGCTGAAAATTAGGGACCGCACCTGCCGTGGTCATAACTTACACGGCGGTGGTCACACGGCACGCATGTAAAACTGACCGGCGTCCAGCATGGCCATGAGCTCGTCCTCGTCCATGTCGGAGTCGGTGTCGCCGCTGTTGTCGGCGCCCTCGTCCTCGCTGCCGGCCTCGTCCAGCACGTGGTACTGGCCGGCGCCCAGCTCCGCCGCGTGGAAGCGCGCCTGGAACGGGTTCGAGATGGGCAGCGGCGTGGCTGCCGGCTCCGAGATGTCGGCTGCGGAACAGCGGCGACACAGGGTGGTCACACCTCAGGCACATTATGTACTTGGTATGGAGAATAGTGGATAACAAAGTGCACCTACACGTTTCCTCGTTTCAAATTAAATATTTATGAAAAAAAACGATTGCATCATTCAGTGTTCACAAAATGGACGGGAAAGTGAACGAGCGAACAGAACAAGGCATCCCAGAATGCAGCAATCAACTTATCAACATCAGCAACACTAATGGTCTACAGTTCTCCATTCTCTCACTCTTCAACTATATGGACCCTCGTTCCGAGCCAGTTCACGAGCTGCACCCCACCGAACAGAGAAATGCAAAAGGGAGGTAGCAGCCACGGTCCGACACTCACTTCCATTGGTGTCGTTCGCGGACGGCGAGTCGTCCCGCCGGGACATCTTGGCCGGCCGGTCGTCAATCTGCCCCTCTTCCGGCTCCGACGGCTGCTCGCTGGCTGCTCGCTTCGCCGACATGGTCTGCGCAGCGCGGCACGGCAGCAATGTCAGATCGGACCGCGAGACGAACGGGTGAGAACGGATGATAACGGTAAGACCTCAGGACATTCAGCGGTAAGACTGGTAACTAGCCAGCAATTATGATAGCTCCTCTGTGAGTAAGAGTAGCGCCAGGCTATTTGACAAAATCATGTGGGTGAAAATAAGAATAGCTCTGTCAGTACGACTTACAGTTACTACTGAAGCCGTGGTTTCAAACCGTGGATGGTTGTCGGCCGACATCTGATAGCAGGTTGTGGTATTAGTCAGGCCGGTGGCACGACACCCAGTGGCGAAGGTCAGATGCTTTGCTATTGAAGTCGAAAATCTAAGAGTGGTCTCATAATTATGCATCAGCACCTTCCCTATCTTTGTCTTGATGACATACTTTGCGATAGTTACTACGCAATTCTTCTATTACAAATACCGTGCTTCAACAACGCAAGAAATTAACGCAATTGCAGCGATCGACACCTCTATCTTCCGGTTTGACAGTACCGAACTAGGCTGGCCACGGTCGCTCCCAGAATGCTCTGTCGTCAAATGCCAATCAGCCAAAGTCAGCGGCCCCAAACTGTCCAACATCAATTTGTTCACCACTGGCTCGGCAAAGTCGGCATTTTGGCATTCGGTCTGCGGTCGCCGGTTGCGTGTCGCTCGCCCTGAGCCGGCAGCGGGGCAGCGGGGCAGCAGGATGGCAGACGGCAGAGACGGCTGGCAGATCAGCGACTCACGGCCGCCGCCACAGGAGGAGAGCGGGCTGGATGACCGGCCGCCCGCCCTCCGCTGTGGCTCGGCCTCTGGCATCTGTCCCAGCGCCGGCACCAGCTACTCCAGCTGCAGGTGGCTCAGCAACTGCACTGCACCCAGGCAGACCTACAAATCCACTCCACTTTTCATCCTTTGATAACAATTAACTATGCCATGACTGCTTTGCTGAATTATGTCAACACAACTGATGACAACATTAGCAAATCAGTTTCAACAACTATCAATATCAACTTCACTACTCCTTGGGTACAAATGAGTAGCGCTAAAAATCAAATAGAATAAGGACTTAAGAAATAGGGAACAGAAATAGGAGCTTCTAATTTAGATAAAGACCTCATACACAACCAATGTGCTCAAATATAAAAGGATTTCAAATATAAATACCAGTTTTAATAGTAAAGAACATGCTGTACTCATAACACATTATACAGGTAACAGCAACTTAGCACCTTCATGATGACAACAAACATGTCATGCATGCTTCAGGGTCACTTTTGACACCTGGTAAAGTATGATTTTACTGTACAATTACAAGTTACAAGGCCTGGGGGGAGGGGGCAGTGGCAAAATATTAAATTGTGGTATTACTGTCATCTTGGCACACAATAAGTAAAATAGTAAACTTATACAAAAATTATAAATATTTAGGTAACTAAAAATGTTTTGGTAAAGATACTGCCCAATTAGGATTTTGGAACATTGTGCCAATTTATGACAGACAGCCATAAATCAATAATCTTATAATTCACACAGCATGCATTTAACATTGACTCATTCCTCTTTTAGTGTTGCATTTCTATCCCAGCAATGCACTCCTTTCCTGTACATTATTAATTCCTTCATCTAAGTCAAATATGTTTGACAGAAGTCTTTTCAGCCAAGAAAACTTGCAGATCAAGGATGAAGTTTTTTTAGATGGCAACAAAACTGCTATCTCAGTTCAAAACCTCATGGCAAAGATGAACTATTGCTTTTAACTGCCACTGAGGAACCAGCACTGAGCCATCAGATTCCATGACAAAGCTTCATCTCAAATTCTTTGTCTGCATTTCTTTGTCCCTACGTTTTTTGTTGCATGTTTCTTAGTATCTGTATTTATTTGTCTATGCAATTATTCATATTACAAATATCTGTCTTCACAATTATTTAACCATAGTTTTTGTCTACAAATAACTTCATCCACAAGTTTAAACTGTCTAAATCACCTACTGTAGGATTAGGTATCCAGACATGATTTTGTCAAACATTTCTTCATCAACTGATTTTCATCTGCAGTTTGTTGAAGACACATAATTTTGTTTGCATGTTTGTATCAAATTTCTCCTTTTGACAAAACTCAGTCTCATATTAGTCAGACTTGACATGTTGTCAGAATGCAAACGAGTGTGTCAATATCATCAGGATTTTGATAGTGTGACAACTGACAACTGAGAAGTCACAGATTTTGGTATTGTTTGCGCAGACGTCACACAAACTGCCATTTATTTCAACTTTTTTTTATGCCAATTTATTTCAACATAACCGGACCTGACCTAGCCTCGCTGGGTGGAGATTGGGTACAGACATATGGAAGCTCGTGTGACGTCTGCGCTAAGAATACCCAGATTTTGACGTGTCAGGAGATCGAGTTTTTACCCTAATCACATGATCGCCCACACAAACACAGAAACACTTCATGCGACATGCAAAGTTGGTGTCGGTGATGTAGGTAGTGAAGATAATTACGGTTTGATCACACCGGTCCAATTCCCTTATTCCAAATATGAATAAATTTGAATCAAATACACACAACGTGTAAAAGGACCACGGTCATATAATATGAAGACGCACGAAATATATTCACCACCACTTTCGTCTCCGACTTGCGTTCATGCGTTTGTTAGAGTCGTAAGTTGTAATCTGCAAACAGGCTAGTGACGTCACAGTCTAGATCAAGCTTTGAGCCAATGATAAAGCAAATTTATATTACCGAGCGCTTGTGCGAGGAACATAATGATATAAATTGATAAGGTATGACCTTTCCTCGACATTGAAAATTGCAAGTTCGAAAATGAATTACTTTTATTGATATTTCGATCAACAGATCTTCATCAGAATACAAAATACAAAAAGGCGAATGATAAAAATACAAGTTTCTGGAGCTGCAGACAGTTTCCCGCGGTTTACACTTTTTCGCGGGATATTCCTCGCGGACATTGCTCACACCGGTACATACATTCAAAAGATAGTCACAAATCTGCCATTTTCTAGTTACAATACTGCATTCATACACAAACACTCAAAACTAAACTATACCTACATGATCGGCCACGATGTAACATTCGAATTTAGTTCAGGTAGATGCTTCTTTATAAACAGTGATTCCGCAATTTTTCTATCAGGATGATCCCTAGCGTGATATAAAACCTTCATAGTCATCAGTGAAGGGACAAATTTAGCTTCCGGATGTTCTATTCTAAAATGATCACCCATAGGTGTATCTGCTTTCTTGCTTTTCAAGTCGCGAACATGTTCATTATACCGCAAACGCACCGGCCGTTTCGTCTCACCTATATAATGTTTAGAACACA
>JARBER010161433.1:0-10238 GCA_030265075.1 Balanus glandula
CAGGTCCGTACACAGACCACGTCAACGACCCGCCGCCCATACAGGTCCGTACATAGCTGAACATACAGGTCCGTACACAGCTGAACATACAGGTCCGTACACGGACCACGTCAACGACCCGCCGTCCATACAGGTCCGTACACAGCTGAACATACAGGTCCGTACATAGCTGAACATACAGGTCCGTACACAGCTGAACATACAGGTCCGTACACAGACCACGTCAACGACCCGCCACCCATACAGGTCCGTACATAGCTGAACATACAGGTCCGTACATAGCTGAACATACAGGTCCGTACACAGACCACGTCAACGACCCGCCGCCCATACAGGTCCGTACATAGCTGAACATACAGGTCCGTACATAGCCGCCCATACAGGTCCGTACATAGCTAAAATATAAGTATGCATCTATTTCATGCTTTAAAACTAAGTCAATGATGTTGTACTAAAACTAATATCCCCCTTCCCGCCCCCTCCGGCAGACAACCATCCGCAAGACGATGACGAACTTCAAGCGCACCCACCACGAGAACTGGCGTCAGCACAGGCAGAAGTTCACCGACGACCAGCTGACGGTGCTGACCGACCTGCTGGTGTCGCCCTCGTACTACGCGTGACGCGCCCGCCGCCGCCGCCGCCCCCGCCGCCGCCACCGCCGCCCGCGCCTCTGGACACGTCACCACCAAATTCACAGCGCCACCTCCCGGCTCCATCGGACGCTCGGCAGGCTCCGGACAGACACGGTTTCAGGCTCCGGGACAGCTACACACTTTCTGTTTTGTTTCACGGGTTGACCGGTTTTGACTGATCCTAAGCGGGTTGTAGCGCCGGAGAAGATAGCTGCCTTTGGTGCCGTGAGGTGCCGCTGCTGGTGCCGCTGCTGGTGCCGCTGCTGGTGCCGCTGCTGGTGCCGCTGCTGGTGCCGCGCGGCCTTGGTTGACTGTCTTGTCTGCCCGGAGGGCTGGGTGTTGAGGTGACTAATAGCCAAGTGACGCAGGCCGGGTGGCCCGGTGTTTGGGTGACTCCGTAGGCGAGTATGACAGGGTGATTTGAGGGCGAGTGAGGTGTCTGGTGGTTCTCTGACGGGTGTTGTGTGGTTCGACCTGGGACCGGTCCGGTCGTACCGCGGGGATGTGTGGCGTCCTGACCTCGGGTCGGTTATATCATGACCCCGTGGACATGACGCCCTGACCTCTGGTAGGTCAGGCCACGCCGGGTGCCGTTTTAGCCTCGGCTGGTGCGCCTGTGTCCGCAGGCTGATCACACTGCCGTGCCGTGTGTCCTCAGGTGGGCGCCATTCCCCTTATTATCATGTAGTTTTGCAAATTGTTTGATATCTTTATCCGAGAGGGTTGACGATACACGAATATAGACAGCAGATTTAGTGTTGTTTTGTTTGGTTGCCGTGTCGGATGAAAGTCTATGGCCACAGTGCACAGTAACAGCATTAACAAACAGAGGCTGTAGCCATAGCCGCCATGTCTGCGCTCCGGCGGAGTGGCCTGCCGGCGCCGCCTTCCACAGTCTCGAACCAACACGTGCTCGGTGTCGGGTCACGACCTCACGGCAGACGCAGCGGAGTCGGCGGTGCGAGACGGTCGGATTTATTGCGTCGCGTCTGGGTCACACAGGCCAGTGGAACGGTGCACGCAGTGAACACACGGTAGCAAACATTCGTTGATAGCCCTGTCTCACACCGTGACGGGACAACGGGCGGGCCATTCTCTCCCAGAGGAGACAGACGATAGACCGGGGCTGGAGACGAAGAGACGGCCGCTGCCGAACCCCGGCCGACATTGCACACGAAAACTGGCAGAGGTGATATTATAGCATGGCATCAATCACGATACTAGCCACGGCGCCACCTATGCATGGCGCCGGGGTCCCTGTTCCAGATATGGCTGCTCGTACTGGAGCCCTGCATATACATGTCTGGTATATCTGTTATTTAAATGGAAATGGAGACTGTATCATGCGAACGAAAAAATGTGAAATGGTTCTAATACTAGACTCATTGGTGAACGAAAAAAAAATATGGAAAGCATGCATGAATCTTGTTCAAAATTGGAATGGGGTATCACATTTTGTACAATCTCATTCGCAAAAATACATAGCAACAAAGTTGAAACCGTTTCAGGACTAAAAAAAATAAGCGAAATGGTGTGCATTGGAAGAATGAATGAAACTGATTTCCAAAGGGGCCGTCAAACGAATATCGTGTGAATTATCAACTCAGTTAACATGGCCGTTTTGATGTATATATGAGCCTGATTTCGCCGACACGTGTCTTCTGACGTGTTTATCCGAACGCGAAGCCACAGCACCTCTAAATGAACGGTGAAGCGGAGAGCGCGCCCAGGTCACACTTTATCATCTCTAAACACGGAACAGGCACCGCCCGCGGGCACGGTAAACTCAGCCCCAGTCCCAGCCGTAGGCCACCGAGTTATCAGCTGACAGTAGGCTGCTCCGGCCAGGACATGGGCCACGTCCAGGACCGAGACGGACCGTGCTCGCCGTAACCTCCCCCTCACCCCCCCCCCCCCGCCTTTCTTACTGAGCTGCCGACAGACACGCCCAGCTAACACAGCAACGCCCCGGTACGCCCTTTTGATGTCATGCCAGACTAGTTTGGAACCACGCCATCGCGTATTCGTCACGGGTTGAACCATCGCGCCGGACTTCTTCGCGTCATTGAAACCCTTTTGGGTTTGCTGTCAGCCAGGATTTGGGCAGAGGCTCAGGTTTGGGACGTAAACTTGGTATGTTCTAGTCTTGAGAACACACCTTAGTGAAATATTCGAGCGTGTTAAACTACAAACTTCTTTTTGTATAAATATACACTTAATGATTTAAATGGTCGGTGTATACTCCGACGCCAAGAATATAAACCTCACTTGCACCTTAGCCCAAGAACCATGCGACGGCAAGAATCTTCGATCGTTATCCGTAGGTACACGAAGGGTTGATGTCATGACGGGGGTTAGCTACGTCTGTTACTCATCTAAGGTCTGCATCACACTGCGGCCCTCTGAAACACCGTGACTTTCCAGCCGTCCGTCCCTCCAAAGCCCCACCCCCTACCCCACACCGATGAGTCTTCCGACAGGACCTCCAAAACGCCCTCCCCATACCCATATCGATGAATCTTCCGACAGGACCTTCAAAACCCGTACCCCGCACCGATGAGTCTTCACAGGATCTCCAAAGGCCCTGCCCATATCGAAATACCTCCGGCGCGAGACAGCCTTACGTTATCACCGTCCAATAATCACAACCATGATCATTTCCATGGAAAACAACCCCACACCGCACAGAACAATTTCATGCATGGACACAAAGGTTCATCGCTGACAAAATCTGGCTATCAATTTCCCTTATGCTAATATCCTGCGAATTGCTGTCACTCAGAGCAAGTTTTTATACAATTAACGATTGAATAGCATGATTAATAGTTAAGGCAACTCTGGTAGACCCTGTCATACGCAGCACATGCTTCGCAGAAAAACAGATGGCAGCATTTCATCTCTGATCGGTCCCCCTACAGACCGACCAGTGGCCATGCCATACAGTGTCACCGACAAAGGTCTCCAAATTCCCGTTTCGCCGCCACCAAGTGAATATTTCCCAGCACAATATTGGTAAGTACATCGTGAGCCGAGCCGGATCTGCGAGGCAGCCGCGTAGCACGCCTGGTCCGGCGGCCGGCCGCCGGGCCGGTGTGACTGGTCCCGGCTGTCATCAGAGGATCTGCGGCACCAGGCCGGCAGACGAGATGTTGTCCCCTCCGCCGGCCGTCTGGTAAACCTCGGTACAGACCAGCACCGGCGCGATGCACATCTGAAACGGAGCCATGCACAGCTAAAATACGGTGACCATACACAGCTAAAACACAGTGATCATACACAGCTAAAACACAGTGACCATACACAGCTAAAACACAGTGACCATACACAGCTAAAACACAGTGACCATACACAGCTAAAACACAGTGATCATACACAGCTAAAACACAGTGACCATACACAGCTAAAACACGGTGACCATACACAGCTAAAACACTGTGACCATACACAGCTAAAACACGGTGACCATACACAGCTTAAACACGGTGACCATACATAGCCAAAACACTGTGACCATACACAGCTAAAACACAGTGACCATACACAGCTTAAACACGGTGACCATACATAGCCAAAACACTGTGACCATACACAGCTAAAACACGGTGACCATACACAGCTAAAACACAGTGACCATGCACAGCTAAAACACAGTGACCATACACAGCTAAAACACAGCCGTGTATATCTGAACCTGAGTCGTCCACAGCTAAAACACAGCCGTAGACAGCTAAAAGCGCAGTCCCAAACAGCTCGTCGTGGCCAGATCAGTCCAGCGAGCGATTCTGCGGTTCCGGAAAGTACCGAGCATGGGAATAAAGGGAGCGTTACAGCCTTTTAGGAGTGCTAATGGCAATGCACATAACATACATAATATAATGTAACTCAAAGTTTGTTGCATACGATGTAATCAATTTTATGTATTTGCTCCAATAAATTATGCGTTATTTTAGATTAAAAGCAAAGTATGTTGCACTTCTTTAGCACTAGGATTAGGTCAAAACCGAGATTTCGTGTTTTTAGGTGCGCCAAAGCTGTTTCACTGGTATTTCAATAAATGTATGCGTTATTTTAGGTTAAAAGGGAAGTATGTTGCACTTCTTTAGCATTAGGATAGCAGGGCAAAAACCGAGATTTCGTGTTTCTAGGTGCGCCAAAGCTATTTCACTGGTATTTCTTGAACATCGGTATGTTGTGCAACTGATGCCATTCTTTCAAACAGGCTACGGATCGCAGTTCTCTTTCAATAATTTAATGCGGTCGGTACTTAAGCGTTTTGTTTTGTGTTCACGAGCCAAACGTTACGTTATTGCGGCCGGCGCGTATCTCGCTCATGCGTAGTAGACTAGGCAAATCGAGCTGTCACGAGCCGGACGTTACGTTATTGTGGGCGGTAGCTCTATCGCCCGCCAGCGACCGGCGCGAGACTCACGCAAGCGTAGTAAAGACGAGACATATCTGATCACTACGTAAAACACAGTCATACACAGCGAAAATAGTCATACAACGTTTAGCGTTGCATGACTATACAACGTTTAGCGTTGTGTGACTACGTTGTATACGGGCGTACACAGCTAAAACATAGCTATACAAACTACACTTTTTTTCATCCAAAATTAAGACAAGAAAAAACAATTTAAGTCAAGTAAAATTAAATTTAAGTGTCTAACATAAAGCAGTGGTGTGAAGTTCGGCTGCTGACGTACCTCGTACTCGTCCTCGGTCCAGCAGCTGACGGGCCGGGCCGGGTCGAACGGCACCCTCCTGCTGCCGGGCAGACTCGACACCGAGAAGCTGTCGTCCATGATAAGCCGCGCCTTCCGCGTGTCCACCTGCCACCGAGATACAGACACACACGAGTCAGAGTCAGTCACACACACGAGTCACAGTCCGTCACACACGAGTCAGAGGCAGTCACACACGAGTCACAGTCCGTCACACACGAGTCACAGTCCGTCACACACGAGTCAGAGGCAGTCACACACGAGTCACAGTCCGTCACACACGAGTCAGAGTCAGTCACACACACGAGTCACAGTCCGTCACACTCCGTCACACACGAGTCACAGTCCGGCACAGTCCGTCACACACGAGTCTGCAGACGTCAGACATATACAGTTTTTCTATAATTAGTGATGGAAGTGCCTTTGTCCGTATTTGAAAATCGAGCGTCATTGCGATGGTCGCCATCATACAACGTTCTTCCATTTTTGCAGAATCTGTACCAGTATTAAAGATACACAAGCACTGCATCTTAGAACAGCTGTTGTGGGGGGCGGCCTGATTGCCGGCCGTCGTGTCAGGCGGTCCGCAGACTGCAGGACTCGCCTGTTTCGTGCCGCAGACTGCAGGACTCGCCTGTTTCGTGCCGCAGATGTGCCGGTGAGCGGTGAGCGAGGCGCGCGCCGCCGCCGACATGGAGTTCTTCCAGATGGTGTCGCGCCGCGTCATGATGGCCTGGAACGCCAGCGTGTGCACGTGCAGACGCGTGAGCGGCCGGCGGCCCGGCCCGCCAGCGGCACTCACCTCGGCCAGACCCCTGGCAGACACACGGGCAGCACTCGTCACACGTCACACGTCACATGTCACTCGTCACTCGTCACATGTCACATGTCACATGTCACATGTCACACGTCATACGTCATACGTCATACGTCATACGTCATACGTCACACGTCACACGTCACACGTCACACGTCACTCGTCACATGTCACTCATCACACGCCAATTGTCACTCGTCAGACGTAATCACCAACGGTTTGTACACCCAATGTCAGTAGTCAGTATGTCATCGGATTGAACCAGCATCACTAGGCGCTATGAGCTACTACCCTGTACGTTGCCTGTGCCAGTGACAGCTGCGGTGCCACGAAACCATTAGCCCAGATCACGCTGGACGAGTGAGTGCCATCCACGTCAGCCGCTTCCTCACCTCATGACGTCGCGCATCTGGTCGAGAACGGTGGCGACGCGCGGGTTGGCGTCCGACACGAGGCTGACGTTGCCGTACTGGAGCATGCTGTGCAGGTTGGGCAGCTCCTGCTCGTTCATGCCCATCGAGTCGACGTAGGGCGTCACCAGCTCCATCATCTCGTTCAGCAGGTCCGTGTCGGTGAAGCTCGCCATCTCGAAGTGGATCTTGGTGCTGCTTTTCTGCTCCATCAGCTGATCGCGTAGCACCTCTAGACGCTGGCGCCGCGAGTCTGACGGAACAGACAAGGACATCGTGAGCTGCTTCATGGCTAGTCAGCGAAACAATGCAGACAGAAATGGAGCCTGCTTACAGTCATGCTTGCAAATAGATAAGCCATAACCGGACATTATCTAGAAGAATTAATCTGTCAACAGGTAAATCAAATATATGGCAGAAGCTAATCAGGTCACAAAAGCAAGCGAGAAAGGTCCAAAGCGATTCTTATCAACCAATCAAGCTTCCAACGATGTGAAATTGAAAACAAATTGTGAAAGCTTACTTTTCCTGAACGGGAAGTTGTCCATCATCTGAAGTCCAGACACCACGAGCATGTCCGGATCGAACTCCTTCATAGCTTTGCCGAAATCCTCCATAGCGGAAAGCGTCGGGTTGGCGACATCACTGTGAATGATGAACCTGCAAAACAGTACATCAGCGTAACTGGACAGCAGCTGTTCTGTCCTGTTAGAACTAATAATTAATATTGACGTTTCCATCTGTAAGTCGTAGTCCCATTAATAAATTACTCGCGCTTTCTACAACACTTTTAGACTCCCACTTGTCACGTTAATTCGTTAACTGATATATTTGTCTCCTTTACAATCCTCTCAGATTACAAAGCTCCTAGTCAGAAGTGCATCAATAATAAACAACCAACATATAACAAGAAGACTCCTGGATCCCAACGTACACCATGCAGGTCGCCTGGCTGGCCGGAAGGCCTCGCCCGTTAGCTCTGGTAGTTCAGGTGAGCTGGCTGGTGAGACTCATCGGTGACCCTGATCGTTGAGGTGAGCTGGCTGGTTGACTCACCGGTTGGCGCGGGTGGTGGACTGGCGACACCAGCGCGTGTCGGCGTCATACTCGAGGATGAGATGGATGTCGGGCTGGGCGGCGGCCGGCCCCACCACCTGCACCCCCTCGGCCACCCGCTGCCCGGCATAGCTGCCGCTGCCGAGCAGCACCGAGCAGCCCTCGCGGGCGAACCGCGCCGCCATCACGGGCGCGTTGCCGCCCACTTCGTAGCGCGCGTCGGGCGCCTTCCGGGCGGCGGAGACGAGCTCGGCGAACAGCTGCCGGTCGGAGATGTACCGCCTGTCCGCACACAAACATAGGCGGGGCGACACTCGGGTCAGACATGTGCCGCCTGTCCGCACTCATACGCCACATAGACCCTCACTCATACACTCATACAAACATACTCGAAAACACAAGCAGATACAGACACAGCAGAACACTGATAAACACACTAAAACACAGAAGCCTCAACACACGGGCACAAAAGCACACATAACGCACAACAACACTCAAACTATAAAGTATCAGGTAATGACTTTCCAAAGGCATCTACTCTATAGCCGAACCACATGAAATAATGTTGGGATGTTCTGTCCATCCCTATTTGCCACCCCGTACACGGTACACAACAGAACACTGCCTGCCCAGCCCCAATCTGCCAACCACACAGCACTCACTCGGCCGCCGCTCCGTGCTGGAAGAAGTAGAGGAACGTCTGCTGCAACTGCCGGCGGTCCTTCAGGAAGCCGTGATGCGCCGCCCTCACCGAGCACTCCCCGTCGTCCAGCACGTGCAGGGCGCGGGCGAACATGTCCATGCAGCCTCCGTAGCCGACAGCGACGCGGGGCGGCGGCGCGGCGGTGGTCAGCCGCTCGGCGCGCAGCAGGCTGTCCAGCACGGCGTCCAGCCGGTCCGCCGGCCGGCCGCGGTACCACACGGCCAGCAGCAGCACGAGCAGCGAGACGGCCGCCCACTGCAGCCGAGTGCCGCCCGACGACGCCATGGCGAGCCGCACACCGACACCGAGTCACCGGCCACGAACACGGAGTCACTGCCGAACCGAGTCACTGGCTAGGCAGACTGCGGCAGTGGAACGACGATACCGAGTCACTGGCCCGGCCGAACTGCGGCGGAAGAACACAGGCAGATCGGCTGGCACCTCACGGCCGGATCGATGACGACCTGCAAGCAGAGGAATGTTGGTTATATGTTGTCAATGCCCAAAGAGTATCACATAGGCACTGCTGTCATTAAGCCATTCGAAACTTCATTCTCAAGGGAACGATAAGCAAGGATGTCAAACCAGCATTTTGGACAGTAATAATAAGTTGTCCATATTTACGCAGACCAGGGTTAATGACAGAGAGCATAATCTTCGAGGGTGAAAACTCTTGCCGCAGTTCATAAAAGCGTCCGCGGTGTGAGTGGGAAGTCCTTGGATCAAGTCAGGCCGCTGACAGTCTTTTCCTCCACCTCGGTCGTGGCTGTTGGTAGATGACATGGGGACTTGACAGTGTTCGCTCAGTCGCGGGATACCACCCCCTGAGCCAAACAGCGACCGTGACTGTTGTGTTGTTACACGGGCCTGATCCGCCTTTTAACATGTCTTTTCAGTTCGGTCATGTGGCATATCCCAAGGGCAGGGCCTCGCTCCATGTCCCGGAGCAGTCCTCATTTAACCGGGCCAGATAGATAGTCCCAGGGTGACTAGCATGAGTGCCACTTGGGGCCACTTGGGTGTGCGGTAACGACTGTCCCGATAGGCAGGACGGTGCCGAAAACAATGAACTACTGTCGTATTTATAGATATGTGGTGTGTGCTAACTACATGTGCCAGCCGCCAGGGCCGTAGCTTTTCCAGACAAGTCGGGTCAGCGTCCTAGAATTGCTTTAAAGTCAGCGTCGAGTGAAAAGTTCAGAATATAAATCAGCAAAGAAAGAGTGGAAAATTCGACTTCAAAAGAGCTTTTTTCAATAATTCACACGTTTTGCTAACAAACGGGACTTGAAAACCATGTTCTGGTTTTTACATACCGAAAAGAACAAAATTTCCAAAAAAGAATTACAAAATGAAAATAGTTAAAAAGAATGAAATAATATTTTCGTAAAAAAATATTTTCATTCGTAAAAAAAGAACGGAATATAATTCCTTTTATGATGGGGCGTTCCAGGACAGATCGACAGGACCAAAACACCCTACATCTAAGATTTTGATTAAATTTCGTATATAGGGTAATCTTATGCTCTGAATTGCGCTGTGAAATTTTGAGTTTGGTCAGAGCAATGGTTTTTGAGTTACAGCCTGGGGTATTTTCGAGAGATTCCGTTACAAGGTCTTTTTCTGATGCCGGTAACATCTCCATTTATTCACTTTTCGAATAAAATTATACATTTCCGGACTTAAAATGAACCAAGGAATACGTTTCTGGGGTTTGTTTTTTATTTTGAATTTGTTTACAATTAGTATTATATGACTTTTGATGACGTCACGTGACCTTAACCCGAGCCCAGTTAAAACATACAGCTTTTATTACCTAAAAACATACTTTGACAATTTGTCTTTCGATAGGAAAAGTTTTGGAGATAGGTTATTTTTAGAAATGTCAAAAATTGG
>JARBER010161444.1:0-10238 GCA_030265075.1 Balanus glandula
TACGATTATAAATTACAAAAAATCAATTAAGCCACTATTTAGAAATATTTTTCAGGTGGCAATATCCCTTTAAGCCAAGATTCAATGTCGATCGTGCTGTTCCACTTCGCCTGCGCCCTGCAGTAATTAACTTCGAAAGCCTGCGTGCCGCAACTATTGTGTTTAGATTAGATTATCCCGTGACTACATCTCATCACACAATAATGTTTACGCTTCTTTGGCTGATTCTAGACTACGTGATAGTTTTTACTTGAAGTGCTGTTTTGATTTAGGTACAATTTGATTCACCTCCACACATGCGTGTTTTTGAGACCACCATAATGTCTACTGATACGCAAAAGTAACTCCAGACATTTTCGCTTTCATTGCCGTTACCCAATTGGCTTCGACTCAGACGGATACACTCATTAATTCATCAATTGTTTAACCTGCTCTCCAGTGCTCGGTAACGGCTGAAAGCTTGCTGAGTCAATACATCAATGTCTTTACTCACAGCTAACAGTGTCCCAGTGCGTACTGGACTCTGCCGAGGTCGGGATCGCAAACGGACACAGCCGCATCAGTGTCGCCGGTCAGCCCAACCAAGCAATGTCACATTCGGCCTGTAGGTCTATATTCAGACCACCGGCCGGCACTAACTGACCTCAGGGAATAAATGACGTCACGTCTAGTCTATCCGATATTCATTTACGGCGCCGGTGGCCAGCGGGCGACGTCGGGCGGCGTCGGTCGCGGGCCAGAGACGTAATCGATGACGTCACGACCCACTGGCGCCGCCACACGTGTCAGCCGGCCGTCAGTATCGGCAGCCGCGCAGCCGCTGATGCCGAACAGACGAGAGAGGCCGGTGCACCAGACGGCCGTTAGTATCGGCAGCGCGCAGCCGCAGATGATGCCGAACAGACGAGAGAGGCTGAGACTGCAGAGGACGGCCGATGACACCCGCAGGAAGAGGACCATGGACACAGGGATGAAGATTTTTTGTTCTGTGCGTATCCATCCCGTTTTTATATTGTCTTAAACGTCATTGATGTTATTAGCCGTTTTAACGATAAACTTTTGTGCTGCTAGGATTACATTTGTTAAGGATATCATTTCGATCTTTGGTAAATAAGCCAAGGGTCAACTTTGGTATGATAATTTTTGCTAGTACCTAAGTGTTCCCTTGGAGAATATTTTTAAGCAAAACAAAATGTAACAATTATCACTGAGTGTGTAGATATGTGTCAGTGCTTAATCTTACTTTTGAATTACCGGCTTATGCTGATGACCTCGAATACCCTATATATGTGGATGAGTCAGATTTAGCAACAATACAATGCAAAACAATACATTACCAGGGGCTGATGGAAGTGATACACAAATGGGACATAAGGCTCATTCCACGTCAAATCGAACAAAACAAGCAAAGTTGTGTACCAGACCCTTTCCAATGTTGATGCAAATTAGTAGGCACACATGTAGTCACTATTTTAAGAAGCATACACACCAACGTATATCTTTTGGTGATCTGACGAATCATATTTGGAGGTCATCAAAAGTCACGATTTTGTGCGTGCTTATCAATTATGTATGAATCTATTTATAAATCAAACGTTTCAATCTTCTAGTTAATTAACTTAACAAAATAAAACGTTTCTTTCAAAAGAATGAGGTCAACATAATATGACTTTTGACCTTACACAAGGTCAAAGTCATGGTGATTACCAGCGGCTCTCATTGCTCCTACATCTGACACCGGTGACCACCAGTGACCTGCATTGCTCCTACATCTGACACCGGTGACCATCAGTGACCTGCATTGCTCCTTCATCTTACTCCGGTGAAGACCAGCGTCCCTCGTTGCTCCTACATCTGCCTCCAGTGACCGCCAGCGTCCCTCGTTGTTCCTACATCTGTCTCCAGTGACCACCAGTGACCTGCATTGCTTCTAAATCTGCCCCCAGTGACCGCCAGCGTCCCTCATTGCTCCTACATCTGTCTCCAGTGACCGCCAGCGTCCCTCATTGCTCCTACATCTGCCTCCAGTGACCGCCAGCGTCCCTCATTGCTCCTACATCTGCCTCCAGTGACCGCCAGCGTCCCTCGTTGCTCCTACATCTGTCTCCAGTGACCACCAGTGTCCCTCGTTGTTCATGCATCTGCTTCCGGTGACCGCCAGCGGCCATCGTTACTCATGCATCTGCCTCCGGTAAAATAAAGGACAAGCATGGTAAGTAAGGCACTGCAAATTGATACCTCATTAGGTCGCCAATTCCACACTGTCCCTGCATATGTATGAGCATACATCGGAGAGTAGAACGGACGGAAAGGTCGGTGGCGTTTCTTCAGTTGGGTGACGTCAGCCGCCTGAACGGTCGCAGCCGAGCAGAGTCCTCTTTAGGCACGAGCACGTGCAATAGACGGTGTTGCTGTCACGTTCAACGAGGCCATTGTCCAGAGTTGTGGTTCACCTAATGTGC
Source organism: Balanus glandula (assembly GCA_030265075.1). Lineage (NCBI taxonomy): Eukaryota > Metazoa > Arthropoda > Thecostraca > Balanomorpha > Balanidae > Balanus > Balanus glandula. The sequence continues at coordinate 2,463 of JARBER010161444.1, forward strand.
CGCTCTAACAAGCCTAACAAATGCCGGCGCTGCCCCGGTGCGCGCTCTCAGCGGAGTTTCGTTGCTGAGTCACGACTGTCTGGGGACGAAGGGGGCGGAGAGCAGGACCAGTGGAAGCTCCCGGCCTCGGGCCACTAGACGTGCCGGCTCTGGTGCGGCGCGCTGAAGGTCGCACGGGGTCTGAGGTCATCCCTGCTTCAACGCGCCTGTTGAACACCGCTGTCCAGTCCGCCTAGCATGAGTGTCATTGTCGGCAAAGTAGCTGCAGTCCGCTAAGCTTTAAATCCAACCGAACTGCCGAGCTGGCTGGCACGAACGTCGAACGGCCGAAGAGCCTGGACTAGCAGAATCACAACAATGCTAAATAAATGGCTAAATTTAACTTCCCACTTCAGGAGCTACAAATCATCCGAGTATAATCACTGAGATGACAGGCAGTAAATAGCAGCATTATTTGAAGACAAAACCGGATGCAAGCAGCACCTCATAAGTCAGAGAAATATAATGTTGTTTAGTGTCCACTGTGGCCTGTCCATCTGCCATAGACTCAGTTTGGCGGTGATCACATTGCGGTTGTCGCGTCTATTTATCGGAAATGAGCGTAATTAAGTCAGTGACTAGTGTAATTAGCTGAGTTAAGGAGCTGATTGAAGGTACACACTTGTTTCGTCAGTCAACTACATTGAGCAGCGAACAACTTGTGAGCTACATATTGTGTATGGGAGTTGAAGATATTTATATCTACATATATATATATATATATATATATATATATATATATTTCAGTCCTAAGAAGATATCACGCACTTTTGGGTTTACATTCAACAGATCTACTGGTCAAGATCATGGAGTAGTGCAATGCATTAAAGAACATCGGGTGTCCGAGTCAAAAGTGTACTCAAACTTCACTTCATATTTATTATTTAAGACATTATGTAAATGTATGGTATCATTCTATTGCCAATGAAACGGCAAAACATTTCCCCTCAACACAGATGACATCATTCTATTAAATCGTGGTTCTGCAGAGGCCGAGACTTTGGCTTCGACGTCGCACTCATTTGATCGGGCTCTGGACAACTGAAGCTTTAAAATCACAAAAGACGTATCGGTCCTTACGGAACGACTGCTCCCGTCTCGTTTCACTTCAAAACTGCCTTGTTTTCTAAATTTGTCTAACCGCTTTTTCACAAAACTTTTTTTTCTGGAGCCAATACCACACTACGATGGTCGGTATGCAAACTTTTAAGAAACTGTCGCTGCGATTTATCGTAGGATTTCGTTGAAATGCATGTCTACGCAGACACTATTTTCTTTAGCAATCCACATCGCTACTCAAGTGGTTGGCGCAAGGCCGTATAAGTAAGGTATAGGATCATCCGGGGATTTTAGCTTACGGAATTTTCTAATATGACGTCCCTGGCCACCGGCCGCTTGGCAGCGCCTATGTCAATTGCTTTCCTTTTTGCCCGGAATATAGACAATAGTAGAGGAAAACGTTGTAGGCAAGGAATGTACCTATCTATCTCAGAACTCGGATCTAAAATATGTTTTATAAGTTACGAGTCCGCCTCGTCTGAAAATCATCGATTTAACATAGGATTGGGCCATGGGACTAGAGCTGGCGGCCAGTGACGTAGACGCTAATGCTGGACCACCCCACAGCTGATGCAATGGGAAGTCCCCGAATGGTACTTCTCTGGTTTAACTATTTGCATGCAGGTTATGTGATTGTGTTTGAAAATGTGCAGTTCAAAATTTCAGCACGTGCGGTTACAAATTGCGAGCTAAAAACATGAGTGGACTTTTAACGTCGACACCCTGTTTATGTAATAGATATCGACCATGTATATTCGATACTATATACGTTCAATTTAAATGAGGACACTTCAATATTCATCACACTGAGGTCGTAGGCATTGCAAATATTTAATGGTTTTGTGTGACATGGTATGTTGGTGTCCGAATTGGAGTAGGTTCGAACCTCGAACCATGACCAAAATGACTTCTTTGGATCCACCAGCGTCCTTAAATCGTGAACCATGACATTTTCTAGTAGGTCACCTTATACAATTTGTTTCTAGCACGACGCCCAGATCCTTGCGGTAACTCTCTGACCATAGGCCACACCGGAAGGACAGATATGTTAGAAAGACTAATCACTTGTCCTCGATTAATATCCATCTTGACAGCGATTGTTTATCAGCGAGTACGTCCATGTCATGGATGGGCTTATGGCAGATGTTGACTTTTTCTTTCTGCAGTTTGGCTGGGATCCAGGCTTTCGTGTCACTGGGTGACGGGTGTAATGAGGCACGTTGTCACGATGACATTCGAGGACGCTCCCCACGACCACAAACCACTTCAGAGTGACAGGACGACGCTGTAGAAAGGGCCATTGTGCAGTCTACGCACCTCATCTTGAGCCTGATCCTTAGACATATTTTCTGCTCGGAATGCTAGCCTTCAACACCAGCCCCACACTGACAAGCTCAGTCAGGAAGAATGTAATGCTTATCTCGGGGCTTCTTTCAGCTTTAACCCCGCGCCAGTGAAGCAGACCAGCTCAGACCTCTCCGTCTGGACACGGAGTATGTGGCGGATCAGAGCAGCTAAGACCGCCCTGTCTGGGGTGCAGATTAGTAAGTAGCTGCTAAGTATGTAGTAACATGTCAATTTACAAGAGACCTGTCTAGCTGAAGACAGCAGTGACATGTGTCACATGTCAGTAGGCTTACAATCAGTGATAACATTCACTGATGGTCCCCGAATTTGTTCATTAATCGCAGTCATTTAATTAGATGATCCGTGGGCAGCAAGTCAGTGCTGTTGGAGATAACATCAATCACAGGTGAGTGAAGATGATTACCTGTCAAATACAGAGTGATTTCTCACACATAAACAGTGAATACCGAACAGTGTTGAGTGCGATAGTTGTTAAATGTCACGCCAGGTGGGGTGTAACATGCCATAGCATAACGTACATTTTGTCTAGTTACTGCATCTCACCAGAAACAAATACGTCAAAAACCGGCTTCTTATCCCAATCCTGTCCGAACGTACTGCATTGCATAAACAGTGCTATTCCGGTCGTGGTCTTGCAGCTGCTTTTAACTGTAAACCATAAATGGTCAATTATATATAGCACATTCATACCAGTAAAAGCAGTGGTTAGAGATGGATGATGTTGCGGTGACGAATTCGGTGACCGGCAGGGTTTTGGACGAACGTTGTTTAGAGGCATAAATAGTGACAAGAATCACATGAGAAAATCCCTGGTCGAGTCGGGCGGATGCAAATCTAGCGTGCCCTAAGCCCCTGAGTCGCGTCTGGTTCGCCCGTGTTAACGCTCGGGGTGTCGACCGAGTCATCCAAGATTCCAAACCCTATGAATCGCGCCCCGAGTGGTCGTTGGCGGCCGTTCACAGGCCGTCGGAATCTATGCAGCGCGTACTGAGCGGCCGTGCGACACGGCCAACACAAGCCGGCCGGATGCCGTGCTTTGTTCTGGGTGGGCCAGTCGGCGCTGACAGCTGCGCCGAGCTCGCCTCCGCCTCGGCTTCAGCTCCGCGTCCCTCTCCCATCCCCGCGCTCCTCAACGGGATCCACACGGTGCGACTCAGCTCTCAACTCTCAGGTGTGCTATGGCTTATCGTGCCACCGTCACGTGCAGGTTAAAATAGATTATAATCCATGTAGTGGCGTCAGACTAAGCCGAGTCACCTTTCTGGTGCCAATTAAGTTCCCTGGCGGTGGGAGTACCTACGTGTGCAGGATCTGTTCAGCTCGGCTCAGAATTTTAAGTTATGGCCGGCGGTAAGTGTAAATTATAAAGACCAAGACTGCTTTGGAATCAAGACTGATGCAATGACAATGACAACCTAGTATACGTAGATCACGGACGATGTATGTGCTACGCGGCTATACAGTATGAGTAAAGCCGTAGTTAACTCTGCACGGCATATCATGGCCGACAGAGAGCTAGACAGTAGGATGCGCTGACACTGGACGATGGCAATGTCTAGACTTAGCCTGCATCATTCGTCCTGACGACCTATTTATGTCACAATTACGGGATCTCTTCAGCTGCTTTACGACTCACTGACATGTTTATCGTTTTAATCAAAATATTTCACTCAGTCGAGGGCCACAACGCCGCCACACTTATCTGGGAATAGTCGTAGTCAGAGATTTGTCTCACACAAAGGCGACGAAATAATCACAGCTGGCGTGCGGCGGTGGTGAAACATTTCGCCACGTAATAACGTGTGTCCGCCGTGTCACCATGACAGGACTGGTAGACGCGCGACTCATGCTTCGAAGACAAGGAGAAAAGGAACGCTTTTAAACACTCAAAATTGTGGGCAATGGTCCATGATTTATACGTCTGGCAAGCCGTGCATTAATTTGATCAAAATGTTGTAAATGTAAATTCCTAGAACATATATTGAGGCTGAGTTTGCCAAGCAGTGCTGCTCAATTTCCTTGAAAACATGAACTGCTTTCTACGCAGCCAAGGTGTCCAGTGACACTGCCGATACGCTGCTGCCGATCTGTTTTCTCCTAGCCACGTTCCAAGTTTGGCCGTGAGATATACAGATCGCGCGGATCGCGCCGCTCTCACCTCCCGGAGTGCGTGCGTTAACGATCCGCTAATCTCACACCGATCCCGCCAGCAATCATCAGCGAGTGAGCGATGGTCTGCTATAGCGGCGGCCGCTACCTGGCGTGCCATCTGTCCGTCTGTCGGGCCGCGCCTCGGCCCGCCCTGCCACCCCGGCACATACCCACAGGCCGACTGTGATGCATGTACCGACCTGCACGTGACGGTGACGCATGTCGGCGATCCTCGGAACAGCGGAGCAGAGGTCGCCGCCGCGGGGCGTGGCGGCGGCGTGACTGCAGAGATGGTGATGCATGGCACAGAAGACGTGCAATGGATCGCGCCGATCACTCTGACCGTCGGCGCCGCGGAGGCCGGCCACAGAACCAATCTCTGCGACGTGTGCAAGCTGTCGGAGTGACGGACGACGTCCCCACAGGTCTGCATCGCAAACAGCGCCAGCGTGACGCCTCCGAGGCTTCCCGAGCTCGGTCCCGGCGGCCCAGGCCTTCTTAGTATGTTCCACTTCTGTTAGACGGAAAGATGACAAGGGCGAACATTGTAGCAGCTTCTCTGTCGACATTGTGAGAAATGGGGTGACGGCGACATGTTCCCGAAAGATTCGTCAGCCGCCGGAACATGGGCTGTTTTGTATATCGAAACTCAAACATGCCCATACGCTCGCCCCCAATAAATCTGCATTATGTGACGAAGTAGTACGGCAATCTTACTGAAAGGAGGGCAAGCTGCTTGTAATCCTTGCATGCAAAATATGTTGGCTTTAACAGGTCGTCGGGAACAAAATGTTAAAAAGGGCAGATCTGGCACCAACAGCAGAGTGAGGTGCGGCCTGATAGGAAAACTAGGAGGACATTGCTACCTAGAATATTCGAGTGGGCTAATACCGATAGCTTTCAAAGTGTGACTCAATAATTTTGTTTTCACTCTAGAATGAGCCACACATGACACAACGAGAAGCGCCCAAACACCAAACGTGCTATTATTTATATATTATCATTAATAGAATGTCTACTAATAACGAACAAGATGTTGTCTGCCGTCATAGCACAGACTATTCGTCACAGTCTCGTAGAAAATTCCCAGCCAGTTGAGCAGTAAACGGGTCACTCTCAATTCAAACTGATCTCTGACTTCAGACTACAGCTTGTTTACAAATGGGAGTGACAACAAAGCAACGTTCTACTGAATCGAAGCTCCAAATTCACATATCACATAAGATCACGCTAAATAAGGATTCTAAGTGTCAGTAGCTCTCATTTACAAAACGAATCCGTTGTTTCAAGAAGTTGACATAACACATCAATTACTCTAAAACAAGAAAACGTGGGTGCGTCTTTGTGCTAACCAATTTGTTGACACTTCTAGTACATAATAGCCGTTTTAACGACATATGTCTTTCGCGCTGTGAGGATACATTTTTAAAGAACAAGAATTTAACATATTTTTATAACAGAGCTTGAAATAAACTAGTCGCATGTTAAAGTTAATCATAAAGCTTGTTTACGAAAAACACGTTAAATTGTTTTTATTTTGAAGTTATTTTCATGGCGCCAAATTTCATCGTGAAAACGGTGAAAATATTTAGTTTAAACTTATCAACAATGATACGTGTGCCATTGCATGGCGCTGATCAGTGATCAACCAATGTCATGAATCCATACATTGTCCGGCAGCCCCTGTAACTATAGCTTTGGTGTAAAACTGCGGCCGGCGGCAGCGGGTTCACTCAAGGTCAGGTCACGGGAGTGTGGGGGGTGGACCGTGTCCACTGTCCAGGTGTGACGGGAACGTGAAACTTCCTTCTCTAAATTCTGTAGGCCAACAGAGATTGCGCAAAAGGGCATGGTGAATAATTGGTGATGTCAGGACCTCACCTTGAACATTTAGCGCGGGTTCTAACCTCGGAAATTAATTTATGCAAGAAATAATTATTACGAGTGAGCGCGAAGCTTCCGATCGTGTTTCCTTGGCTTATGGAAAAAATCTGAGATGAACGGCCCAACCCAACCTGGCCCGTGGTCACGGTTTTGAGATACAACTATCTTTGCAACCTCACTTTCAATTGACAAGCGGCCTTCTTTGCTGAGCAGCCCCATCCAGGCACACCTGATGTGCAGCTTTTCCACAAGTCAGGGGTGGGATACAACTGCACGTGCGCACGTATATACATGCATACCCCTATTCTTGTTCAGGAGCGGCTGAGCCGACTAGCCGCCTCAGAAAAGGCTGAGCCGTTTGTGTTCACATTGGTATGTGGATAGAGAACTCCAGCCGATGTTTTCCCAAAAGTCAGGAGTGGTGTACCGCTCACGTGCGCAGTGCGCACTCTTTTTGTATTTCGAAAACTATCTACCTTATCGTGTTCGAATTCATCATACATTTCGTTCGCGCTTGCTCGTTAATCGTCAACTACGGCGTTTTACTGGCAAATATGTTAAAAATAACATTCCGCTCAACAGAGATTGCCACGGGCCAGATCTATTCATGTGCGATTGGCATGCCTATACCCATACCCATGGGGCTGGGCATCATCGTTAAAAAATATTCCGGCCCTGGGCGGAGCGGGGCTGAGATAGTTGCCTCATAGATTCACGTGTATCATTTCCAACTAACTAAATATGCTGGGATTATAAATGCAAATTTTGTGGAAATAATAGTATGCTTAATCTGAACGGGCCGGCACGGACATGGGCTTAAAATCCATTATTTTGAGCGGACCTGGTCGGGGTCTTGGATTGGTGATCAATAAGCTCATGGGTTCGAGCTCGGATAAGGCTGGAGGCTGGTGGGCCCGTGGCGAGCTATCCTGCTCAATGCTCATGTTATGAAGAAATAAGATTAAAATTGTTGGTATAAACGAATTTATATAACTCGACTTGCGTCGTCAGAACATCATTTCGTTAATTATATACTATATGCGAAATGATGTTCTAGTAAATAATATTATGTTTTCAAAAACGATTATAGTTACAATTTCGCTGAACATTGCGTAAAATATGCTGTATGAACATTGAACATATCCAAACGGATATAATCATCACGCATAGCCACACAATGTTCTGAATTGATTCGTTGTCACGCGATTTACGCATTCTTACAGACTTGATGTAAATATTTGACCGGAGCTCGCACAGTACGCCAGGTAGGCTGTA
>JARBER010161455.1:0-10237 GCA_030265075.1 Balanus glandula
AAAGCTCGTCAAAAAACATTTTGAAACTATTTCAGCAATTTTTCGCTTATGGTAAAATTGAGGACACCAGAGGTCACCAAAGCTCAAATTTTCTAGTTTTATGCTTTGCTTCAGACAATTCAATATATCTGAAAAACTATACTAGCTAGAAGCAAACGGATAAAAACAATTGCTAGCTAATGAAATTTTCAATCTGCACTAAAATCTCATATTTGTCCTCAGGTCAATGTTTTTGGCTCCGGAGGTCATAAATTTAAAAAAATGCTGTTTTTGAGCAACATTTTTGCTTGCTAATAACTTTTTACCTTAAGCTGATACAGAAATAATGTTGACGCCATCGTGTTTTTCTCGTCAATACGCCTCGAAAGATATACATGGTGACATCGCCAGGTCATTTAAAAAAAATGACCTCTGGTCAAGTCAGGTCAAGGTCAAATGGTGACCCAAGTAGGTCATATTGCATATTGATAGACGTATATTGACGAGACAAACACATTGACGTCGTTTGTACTGCTCTATCTTGTTTATGTCGCGCGAGATATTGCCACATACGTGATGGTGATCTCCCATGACCCCAAATGACCCCTCAGGGGTCATGGAACAAAAGTTACACTCGGATCATCAAGAATAACCTAAAATAACGTGATCGAGAAGTAATGGGACTATTATCGTGCATATCCTTGAAATGGGAAGTATTTAAATATTTACCCGTTGAATTATAATGGAGAGGTCACAAAATTGACCTGACCGAATAGTATATTTGATTGACTTGCGAATTGACTATACGAATTGTAATTTGTCATGCCCTTATAACATCCTGTAAGCATCAAATGAATCAATGAAAAACTCTGGCTTTGGCGCAACTGCAAACGTTTTTGGATGTTGGGTCATTTGACCTGGTCTGGTGACCTGACCTGAGATGACCTATTTTTTTCAAAGTTCGCGAAATCGATGCACCAACAGGTAGGCGAAAACCCGGCGGTGCAGCACGACGCCACTTTTTTATCTATCTGCGAAAAACCTTAGGGGGCGTAAAAGGACCCCCCGTTACGGCGCGGGTTAACCTGATCGTAAACTGATATGTGACTTTTTTAGAAATATTAAGCATGCTTTGAACGCGACTCATTGAGAGCTTTCGATTGCCGCCTTGCGCTGCGGTGATTGGTTCGGGAGATAACCAGGGGCGGGGCAAAATAAGACCCACCCCCAATCCCCAGCGGGGCGCGTTCGGCTGGAGACCCCAGCGCGGGGCAGGCTGAGCGACTGCCTAATAACGCGCATAAAACTACACTGTTCCTGAATAGCACCGTGCTGGTATTATTATGACCTTTAGAAGTGTTCCAACTTCCATACACCAATACGGATAACGATCTGAACTCATCGGTGGAGAACGCTCTTCGTATGACAATGGTCATCATACGCGGAGCACCCAAAGGTTATGTCATCCACCGCAATAACCATATATGTCCAAACGATCAAAACTTCAATCATGACGTCTAGCGGGAATGATGTGTAGATGACGGGAAGTGGTGGTCTCTGATACATTAATAATGAAACACAAACAGTTGGGAGGCACCAAGAAAATATTTTATGCGCTTAGGTAGGTATATGTATGGTTCCAGTAGGTGTTCTTTTCTTGGCATTGTTGAGCATTTTGCACGATAAAAGCGGGTGTCAGTGAAAAAATAGTTAAACAATTTCTCATAATGTTTTTTCCACGACTGCTTATGTTTTGAACTTGTTTGGATATCTAATATTAAATGACAAAACTTTGTTACGGTGACCCGTGTGATACGATATCCAGTATGTTACGGTAACTCGCGTGTTACGGTACCCTACATATGTTAAGCTTCAGTCATCAAACAAGTGCTGACGTACATCAAGTGTGTTTTTAATGATCAGCCTCACAATGTAGGGATATTTTCATTGCACGAATCATCAGACGTGTTAAACACGGTAATATGCACAAATCGTAAGCCATTGCCAGGAGGCTAAATCTAAAAGTATACATTACGTATTAACCTATCAACTGTCTGATTACCGGAATAACTGGCAGTTCGATTGATTCCTCCCGCATTGTTCGGGCTGTCCGGCGATGAATGTCCCTGACTCGATGATGGCAGAGCACGTGGGCGAGCTCCCCCTGCCCACCAGCCCCTCCCCTGCGCCGTCCAGAGGCCCTACACAGCACACCCACGCGTGTAGCTTCCACCGAAAGCTACCCGGTTTCAGTCTCTTCTGATCGCGGATTGTCAGACAGATTCTGTGTCGGTAATACTAAGCGAGCAGAATATATACAGCGAGTGGCTGTGGCTTCCACTCAATTGCATTGGTCGGGCCGGATGCCCACGTGTAGCCATCGATAACCGAGTGAATTAAAGTGAAATTCGTCTAACAGGCAGCAGTATTTCGTTACTCGTGTTCTTGATTTGGATCCTCGTCATCTCTACAGCGTTTAGGAATCGTGAAGAATCAGGCACTTTTGATGATAATGTTGCGTTTCAACCTATTTAGGTCCAGACATGTGTAGGAGCTTCGACAAGTAGTGGAAAAGTATGCTTGAATAGCGAATATTTATCAATTAATATCCCTTATGATTGTGATGCTTGCAAAACAAAACTGCATTTCAGCGAAAGTGTTCTATGGGACATTCACCATCACTGTAGTGATGTGATGTATCACGAAAAAACTCAATATTTGGAGCGTCATTTATGTATGAATATTTGTCCGATATGCATAGGTATGTTACAATGTGGCACGGGGAACTGGAATAAGAAACGATTTAGAGCTATTGAGCAACGCAAATCGATATTCAACCCTAGACTGCATTTCCGAATCTGGTAACTCATGCTTGGTCTTTAAGTGGTGAGCATTTCCACATCCGATTCATTGAATGCATTCGAAGCCGACGTACTTGGATGTGTTGATCAGAAAGTAACTGAACCTTACGTTCGCCAGGCGATAGCGAATGAACTTAATTCAGGTAACAAATCCAATACTTTGTCACTGTCACGGGCTGGAAATGCGAGCTAGTACCAGGCTGATCGCACTCACAGCATCACAGCTTGTGCAGTAAAAAAATACGGACTGCCTACCTACGGGGAGCATACAGATCTCCGGTTGTTGTACAATGCGATAAAAACGGGACGAGTTTAAAATAAATACCCACAATGTAATATAGGTATCAGGCATGGTAGTTAATTCGTGATCACCGTCAATGCAAGTAAGTTCCCAAAGAACAACGTTTGATGAAATGTTAATGGCTGATAACCCTACCTAGTTAGGTATCAGTCAGTTATAGTTGACCTCACATATGTGGTTAAAAAGACAACATCAGACAACATCAGAACAACATCAGATAACCACAATAGTCTAATAAAAAGATTTTCGAGTTAAACTTCTACATCTGTCAAAATAAGCCCATTATGTATTAGTATTGGGGCTTAGTTACTGATGGCGTCGACACTCTTTCACAAATGCTGCTAATAGCACGGTTCTTATGATAAAAGTCTATTAAAAAAGTAAAACCTTGCAAATCATTGCGTGCATCGTTTCTAGATAGGCCGCGGCGTGGCGGCGTGTTCAAAGCCAATGCAGTAGTATTTCTTTTACGCGTCAGAATTGTCCGGACTAAGTTACTGCCATAATTTAGCAACAGTGTTATCCAACATGTCTTTGTATGACGTCGTTATCCCCAATATGACTTTTATGAAATGAAGCGCTACTAGCGAAAAATAAATGCGACATTCGTGTTCAGCAGCATTTACTCCATATGTGACATACATTTGACATACCTACATATGACAACTTTGTGAGAGGTGGGACAGTCCCTTTAACTATAACTATGTGTTAACAGCCAAGGTGAATCAGTGATCACATCGTTATAAATAACCTCACAAGCTCTGCAACATTCTAGTTATCTGTAACATCGCGACGGGCATTTAAAAGCCACTAGTTCTGTATCGCATCATATGCAATGCAGTATGAGACTGGATGTGTCGGCGGGTATAAATTAATGGTTATCTGGTGTGCGGGTGGATTTGACAACATCGCCATCCTATGGGACCTACCGTCTTTACCTAATCAGCAAATCCACATCCGTTTTACAAAATTTCAGTTTTATCCTTTAAGTCTAAGCTAAGCCTCTGCGGCTCTTGTTAAAAGCATCCGTCAAGTCGGCAGCATTTTAATGCTCCAGACATGTGCTACGGCGGAATCCAATGCGCAAGGTTGTAGGCATAGGACACATTTTGGGATGGGGCCATTGACGCAGCTTCACAAGAGCTGTAAGTAGGTACACATCTACTGCTGATTGTTTGTACAAACATATTTTGTGGCACAGCTGACAGCATATACAATACAATTATATATAATCAAGCACATCACCATGATAATCGATATGTGATTATGGCAGGACTGTAGAAACGATCAGAAGTCTAAGAAGCGCCAACTTGACTACCCTGGTAGGGGACAAATCATCCTCGTCAGCAGCTCTCCATCAGACACAAATTACACTTCGCTCGATTTTGTTTTCCTGGATTCAGTACCAGAGCTGGATGGAGCTCAGCCGTACTTGTAACTGCGATCAGGGGAAAGTATCCAATTTGCGACACCGCCCGATTTGTGACCCCCTCTGTTTGAAAAAAGCGATCATAGAAAAGAACTTGAAGAACCTGTACAAATGTTATCTTTATATATTTGAACAAATTAAGCCCTTTACCGCCTTCATATGGTTCTAGAGGAGCGTTCCAGTTGTGCCGATACAAAACAGGCAGATGTATTATGCCAAACGTGTGTATCGCAAGCCTATTCTTACCATTTGCTGTTGTTGCAATGGTATGCAAAGGCATATGACTAAAATGTACATTCAATGGACATTTTAATTGTGGTTCTTTGAAACGGAACAGCATGTCGTTAATTTTCTTTACCGGAGCTCAAAGGTGTCGGCACATTCTCTGTTAGCGATCTGTTCGACATACGTGTTCCCTTTTAGCGACCGGGATACAAAACGTGCATTGTGTTAGAATGTAGCAGATGATGATCAATGGATTTTTCCATGACAGTTGCACCAGATCTCAAAAAGTGGACACATATTGGAATCTCCGTTAAATTTAGTCACATGGGTGCTTGGCTCTTTTGTTGTGATGCTCATCGTCGCATATAAATGTAATATGTATCATCTTAGTCACTTGTTTCTTTTGGTGAAATGACAATGAAGGTGTCCATAGACCTATGTGCAACCAGAACCCGGTCGCAGGGAAGAGGTTCCTATTTGCGATTTTTGCAAGGGTTCACCAAATCGCAAATCACGATAAGTTGCATTGGATGTATGCATAGTGTGCATGCATAGTTGCATAGAAAATGTTGTGCCTATCAGACTATTATCGTCGCTTAGCTTTAGCACTGACATAATCAGAGCTACGGCCAGTCCCGCTAAGAGGGTCGCTAATTAGGCATCTTACCCTACTCTGTCGCGGTTTGTGAGCATGCGATGACAAAACAAGAATGAAAGAAAAACTGCATGTTCGGGGACAAGCTGAAGAGTTTTGGTGAGATTGTAAGGGATTTTCAAACGATATAAAGGGCCTAAATCGGCCCTGGTGTACGCGATAGGAAACCGGTCACTTTACCGACTGGCGTCGATCCGGGGACACCTGTTTGTGCCTCCCGCTCCCCCTTCCGCCCCTCCAGCACCGAAATAGTAGACAATGCGCTTTATGCTTATCCATATAACATTTGTAAACCACGATCATGATGTGCTTATGAAAATCTACTCTAATATTGTCATCATTGAAGTAAAATAAATGTTTCTCGACTGTTTAAAATGATCAGCATGCCTCGCAACAGACAGTATAATAACATATGTTCGGCGGTTAACTCTCACCCAAAAACCAATGTGAAGGGTAAATACAGTCCCAAATCCCTCTCGGTATTTACAAGCGCGAAGGCGATATAAAAAAAATACAATACCTATGTAACAGCTCAGGGACGTTAATTCATTTGGCTGGCCGATGCCGTCCCTGCTTCGCGGCGCTAACATCGTTATTAGTTACTGTCACACTGGCCTGGCCTGTTCTCGTCCACTCGCGTCAGACGCTAGGTGCTTCTAGAAGCCGGTAGCGGCGTAGCAGCCTGTATCGCCGGCGGTCGGGTCAGGTCACTCGCCGGTCAGGTCACTCGCCGGCCGGCCTTCAGACGGGCGTGCTCCGGGGCACAATACGCCACGCCGCCACCGCAAGGGCGCGCTCAGGTACATACACCGAACCAGGGGCACACTCAGGGAGCCTCCTGCTTACATGTGCTTCTAGTTAGCAGCTGAAGTTCGCCATCATCAGGTCTATGTTCTAGGTGGACGCCGGGTACTGGCTTCAGTTACGCCGAGGGATTGCCCCCGCTAGGCTGCTTTGTTTCTCTTAACAGTCTGGCCGCTGCATTACTGGCGTCTCAGGAACTGCAAGTGTACATACACGTCAAAACAACGAAGACGTGTAATGACACACAGCGACTAACATTTCAAATGTATTTCACGGGCGCTCACCTTTCGTCCAGGGGGACATTTAAGCGTTACAAGAAAGGAAATGCGTACATACAGTGAAACACATTCGGGAGAACCTGAGGCGAAAATCATTATCTTGAGACGAATATGATCCTCTTGCGAGACGAATTGAAGTCTCACTGGAATTCTCACTGGATTCTCATTAAAACGTATTTAAGAACCTGAGAAAAGAGTTATCAGCGCGCTGGAACCCTTGGATAAGCCCTTGCCATTCTCTTAGGGTTCTCGGAGAATCCATTTTGGCTCGGGGTTGATACCAGCAGGCAACAAGCCAGGATAACTTTTTTGATGGTTCCCTGAGCCGTGCTGGTATCAACCCCCAGCCAAAATGGGTTCTCCGAGAACCCTAAGAGAATAGGGTTCTCCATTCTCCAAAGGTTCCAACGCACTGCGAACTCTTGTCTAAGGTTCTTCAACACGTTTTAGTGAGAATACATGGTGCAAATTCTGCAGTGAGACTTGAAGTCGTCTCACAAGAGAACCATATTCGTCTCAAGCTGAGAACCTTTGTCTCAGGTTCTTCTACCACAAGTTTTTAGTGAACGCCCAACAGTTATGCGTCACTGTGGGTGTGTGAGCACATACCACGGGAGGGGACATGTTCCTCTCTCGTGGTGCTGAATCAATCTAAGGACTAAACACGCTAACCAGGCGCCAGGACGCGTCAGGTCTGCACGCGGGCCGGCAGCCGGTGTCCAGCTCCGTCACATGACCGGCGCATGCCTCTGCGGCGCTCAGGAGACACAGTGTGGGAGCCACAGTCCACAGGTGACACGGTGTGAAAGCCACAGACCAGAGGTGACACGGTGTGGGAGCCACAGTCCACAGGTGACACGGTGTGGGAGCCACAGTCCACAGGTGACACGGTGTGGAGCCACAGTCCACAGGTGACACGGTGTGGGAGCCACAGTCCACAGGGGACACGGTGTGGGAGCCACAGTCCACAGGTGACACGGTGTGGAGCCACTGTCCACAGGTGACACGGTGTGGGAGCCACAGTCCACAGGTGACACGGTGTGGGAGCCACAGTCCACAGGTGACACGGTGTGAAAGCCACAGTCCACAGGTGACACGGTGTGGGAGCCACAGTCCACAGGTGACACGGTGTGGGAACCACAGACCGGAGGTAGGTGTCCGATGGCGGTGCCTTCCGAGTGGCAGTGTCCGATGACTCGGCGGCGGCGGCGCTGGTCACTGGAGGTCACTCGGCGGCGCTTCTGAGAAGACTCAGAGTGGAACACCAGAGGTCGCCAGAGGACTCTCAGATCGGTTGACAAGGTGACGATACAGTGTTCCGAGTCACGCACGTTATGATAACACGGTCGTGATGGGCTAGTGGTCCAGTTAGAATTTGAGTTTTGACCAGGGTGGAATGCCCAGCAGTGGGAATGAAAGTCTCAGGAAATCTCACGTAACATGCATCATGAAGGCCCCGAAAGCTGTTTGCTGCTGAAAAGACAAGTTTTCAGAACAGCCTTTCTTGTTCGTTTGAATTTCTGTATTGCCAATATTAAAATCAGGCGATGGTACCTTCATCTTCGTTGGTACGATTTGCAACTTGTTTACTCTCTGCAGCATAGTTATCCACGGGTGCCCAGGCCTCCAGCCCTCTCCATGCTCAGCAGGCCCAGAAGCTTATTGATCACCAAACCCATGCCCGGACCAGGCCCGTTCAACTGATACATTGTATGCCCGTGGCCGTTTCGGCACGCTCAGATTAAGCATGTAATTATTTCCATAACATTTCCATTCATTGCTCTAGCATGGTTACTTAGCTAAATTAAAATCATGCAATTTTAAACCAACTATGTATGTCAGAGGACAAAAACTCAAATGTGAAAAAAGGCAAAGGACAAAAAGACAAATAGGCTAAAAGTCAAAGAATACAGGGCCCGGTAAATGTGTTGCCTTTACCTCTTACAACACATCCGACGCGTGTCTGTTTTTGCCCCTACCGATGGCGTTACTAGTTGCGCCTCTGCATTGTAGTACAATTGCCTGCTGGGCATGGGGTCGCAAACCGACCCCGGGTCAGGGGCTTCCGAGCTGTGGCCATTACCACACAGACTGTCTGCCCGGGAAGCCCGAGGCTCACAATGAAGGTCAGAAACTTCTATCTCAGCCAGCGGTGTCATCGCTCGACCAAGGCTCAGCGGTGGTGTGAGAACAGCCTGCCGAACTTCTGGGGGAAGGAGGTGTGACCTTGAAAAAGCTTAGATCTAAATACGATCGAAGAACTCGGCTGGACCATCGTCCAGCAGGACCTGGACAAACAGAGGTCGGCGACAAACCTCAAACATCCGCAAGCGCAGCCCCAGCGGGCGTGGTCAAAGATAACCCTGTTGTGCTGCACAACCTAGTGACCAGTATGCCATACTGTATCCGCACATGTATCCGTGTTCCTGGAGAATACATTGAGCTAAAACAAAATATATGTGCTTCTTCTAATATTGTTCTAATATTGTAATTTATTGAGCTCGTTTTGGGAGGCAAAAACTTATGCTGGACCCTATAGATCACTTTGAAAACGTTGACACACACACACACACAAACATCATTTCCAGAATAAGCACGTCGAGATCTAAAGAAAGGAACAACGAACCATTTAAATCATACTAATTACAAAAATAATTCAGAAAATCATAACGGATAAGAAGGACAGCATACCATTTTGGAGTTATACTAATTTCACAATTTCAAAATTTTTGCTGACAACACATCACGTTTAAAATGATCTAATAGGTAGATCTCGACGCGCTGATTCCAAAAATTATATCTAAGAGAAACAACAAACGATTTTCTAGTCGTACCGATTTAAGACAAACTGTCATGACGCGAAAAGTTACATTACATACAAGAAAAAAATAAAAATTTAAAATAAAAATAATTAAACAGATTTTGACGCACTGATTTTTCAAATCACAATATCTTAAAGAGACAACGAACTGTTATTGAGTTAAACGTTTAGTAGACACCACTTATAGCGTTCTCGGTCAAAACATTTAGCTGCTTATAACACTCAAGTTATAAGCAGCTACCTGCAGATTCCGTACCTGCACGGTACAGAATTTCCTGTACAAAAGTGTTAATCACGCAGTAACTCCCGCTTATAACACAGGACTTAAGCATGTACATACATACCTACTTGGGTTCTAACGCCCAGTTCAACGTGCTCTAAGCCACAGTGTCGCCTACTTCTGCCGGCTCCACATGTGTACACTGTACAGTCTCCCGCAAAAGTTCTGTTAGGCAAAAGTTCTGAACTTACGTTCTAATCGGTGCTGCATGCAGCGAAATTTAAGAAAAATATGATTGAGCTCACTCCGTTATATCACGGGTAAGCTCAAACTTGTTGCTTTGAAGTCCACTGCAAACAACACCGATTAGCAGGCAGTTCATGGGATAGACTGTGCACTAGAGCCCTTCATGGAATGGACATTCCTTATGGAAATGGAAATGGAATGGAAATGGGATGGAAATGGGAGAATCCTTGGGGAATTCATGGGAATGGATTTGGATTGGAATGAGACTGACCATATCATTTTTTAGCACGAAAAACAGTTAAATATGCCAAATTTTGTGGAAGTGGAATGGAAATGGGAGTCCAATTAAAAATGGATATGGAACGGAACGAATTTGGATCCGGCTGAATGGGATGGAATGGAATGGGAGCTGAAAACA
>JARBER010161466.1:0-10236 GCA_030265075.1 Balanus glandula
CCCCCCCCCCCCCCCCCCCCCCACCCCCAGCCAATGGCGTTCGGTTGGGACCCCAGCCAATGCCGGGTTAAGAGACGTTCAGCTGTATAGATATGGCGTCCCAGGCCAGGCCCTGGGTGATGGTCATCGGGAAGGCGGGGAGCTGTTGTGCGAGGTATTGGCTCGGTCCTGAACACGCTGTCACCACCAGCTGGGTTAGGCCGGTGGCCTGCGAGTGACTGGGAGAGATAGAGCAGGTGATGAGCAGGGAGAGGGGGGGGGGGTGGAATACAGTCACGGAGGTGGATCTGTCGGTGCCAGCAGAGGAGATACGAAATGGGTGGAGGAGAGGGGAACAGACAGGAGAAGAGGATAGGCAGAACAGAGGAACTGGGTTAGAAGAAAGGAGAACAGGCAAAAACAAGGAGAACAGACAGAAGAGACGGGTTAGAGGAGAGAAGGACAGGCAGAGGAGAGGAGATTATAAATGTTGGGGAGAGGAGAGGGGTTAGGGAGAGGAGAACGGGTAGAGGGGAGGAGAATAGAGTGGAGGAGAGCAGACACAGTAGAGGTGCACGCAGTCTCGACAGGGTTGTCGTTCGGTATGGTCGGTGCGGCACGTTCTATGAGACCACGTTGGCGCCAGACGCTCCCGCTCCCACGCTAACGATAGGCCCTGCCGGAAGGCAGACGTCCACTTTTTACGTGGTGCTAAAAACATGGTTAACCTACTTCATAATAAGCAGTGCTTATCTGTTTGGGAACATAACGGAACTCGTCGCGCCTGAGCATGAATCAACAAGACGTCCACGTAGTTTAAATATATCGGAGTTGGGCTCATGTCCTGCTTCTGCTTAATGTTGCGCTGATGCAATTTGCTGTCTTCAAGTTTCTGAAGGAGTTCACTGATCTCTGTAATCTGTATTTAGGTTGATATTTGAGATCTTGTGATTGCAATTGTCTCCTATGACTGCAGCTATGCTCTATTCATGCTGACCTTTATCGGACGAAGTGGAATAGGAAGGAGTGTAGGCAGCGTGTCTTCGCCATGTCCATGTTTTGACGTCATGCTGATGTTGCAGGAGACGATGAACCCTCGCGACATCATGACAGACGCCATCCACAACTTCCATCCGCAGTACTCTCAGTACACCCAGTACAGCGCCGGTACGTACTGAGCACAGCCACTGCAGACATGGTACGTACCCCGGGTACCTCCCGCGTACAACACACCGGTACGCACCCCTGGGTACCTCCAGCAGCAGCGTCTCGGGTACAATGGTGGTATTCGGGCCGGTACACTGCGGTGTGTACTACACCGTAGCCGGTACGTCGAGGTGTACATTTGGTTGAGGTACGCCCGCAGTGGAGGTAGCTTTCTTAGCTTTCTCGGACGGGGGATGATTGGTACTGGCGTGTAGATGCCTTGTTTTCGAACACACATCTGCCCCGGTTTGTATCTATAAAAATCCAGCTCGTATTTATGTTTATCATATCTGTATTTATGTGGGTATTCATCCTACAGGTCACATTATATGGCTGGATTATATGGCTTTGTATCTGCTCAGTCTGGGCTTTAGCTGAGATTGATAGCCCTTCAGCCCCTTGGATCATGATGGATATATTTCTGCGCCCAGTAGGCGTTGGGATCTGCTTCGATTTTCCGGGAACTCGTTCAAGTTGATGAGTTGGTCGTCAGAAAGCGACGCGTATTGCTCAGTTGCTGGAAACTCATTCGAATTGGTAACGACATATTTCGGGGAGTCGAATTGTGTGACGCAGTTTGTTGGTTAGACCTTTCAAGTTATTATAAGCGTCTGCACGTGGTCACGA
Source organism: Balanus glandula (assembly GCA_030265075.1). Classification (NCBI taxonomy): domain Eukaryota; kingdom Metazoa; phylum Arthropoda; class Thecostraca; order Balanomorpha; family Balanidae; genus Balanus; species Balanus glandula. Next base: position 1,813 of record JARBER010161466.1, read on the forward strand.
GCTAGTTAATTCAAATTAAAGTCCTCAAGCAGTGACAATCCCCTCACTCACACGTGAAAAGAGATAACTTCTCAACCATCGTTCAGGTAGGTACGATTTATATGCTTGCTCGACGGAATGCGGCACGATTTTCGCCCGTATGCACTTGGCATGAAGGTCTGCGTTTTATTTGCCGATTCTCTCGAATCTCCCTTGGTTGACTCATCGCTGAGTTGAGTTGCTAGAGTTCCGCTTGGCTGAGTTTGTGGAGTTGTGTGGACTTACGAGCATGTCTACTTGCTGTGTGCTAAAATGTTCTAGAATGTTCTATTGTGTATCAGCCGGGGGAGTGGGGAGAGGGGCGTTTTGTGTGTTTGTGTGTCTGTGTGTCTAGCACTCCTCTTTACCCACGTTATTTACCCCTCCCCAAAGAGCGGCGACCCACTGCCACACATTACCACGGGTGTCACCGCTTGGTTCAGGAGTTCCAGTGTTGGGGTTTCCATCATTACGGTTCGGGGTGTGAAGTATGCTTGACGGCAATCTCTCTTCACTTCAAATCACTTCACTGGTTGCACTACTACTGGTCACTGGAGTCTTTACGAGTTTGGGTTGAAGCACCTTGACATCTCACTGAGTTGTATGTGGGGCAGTTTTCAGTTTGTGTAAAATGTGCACTGATGTATGAAATGTATATGCTCCTGTGTATGCCATACTGGGTATTTACGTATATATGTATGTATGTATGTATTTTCATTATGCATAAGTCGGGTCCCCACAATTCACGAGGCAGGCACACTGATTATTTTTCATGGACTCCAAACGACCTCTGCAGACGATGCCCCCCCCCCAAAAAAAAAACTCCATTCCCCGCTATCCCTGTATATTTCAGGTTCCAGTGCTCGCGAGATGGCTTCATTGCCTAGGCTTGCTACCTTGCCAGCCCTCGCGGCAGATAGTGCTTCTGATTATCTAGCTCCTCCGTTTGACTGGCAGATGCACAATTCTCAACTCTCCGCCGTCTTCAACTAGCCAGCCCCAGGCTAGCGTCCACTATGTCTGCTCCACTGGAGCTAAATTTATTGCAGTAAATAATGAAACAATAACTCGACAAGGCAGGCGGATTTCGGCCCGACATGTTATTGAACTGGGATGTCCATGAAATCATCGGCTTGGAGTGGTCTGGCGCTAGATAAACTCACGTGCCCCTCAACACTGGTCTCGGAAATGTTTTATTCTCTAGAATAGAACCTGCCTACGTCATAGTGTGTACAACATACCAAAGACCTTCCATAGCTGATATTCCTAGTAAATTGTACAACTGAGAGATACTTATGGCGTTTTAAACACAAACCTTTGCGTTGGGCCTTAACCACACAACCACCTATCTACAAAACGAAACACGCTACTACATGCCCAAGGTTAACGATACAATAAATCAACTGATGGAAGAGTGTCGACGTCATCGGTTCAGAACCCTAATTCAAATACACTAAGGGTTCTTTCGTGGCAAATGTCAAATTTAAACTCGAGTATCTGTTTTATTAGAACGTTGTCGCTTATTTTAACTGATGGCATACTTAATTTCGAATCCCGGCCATCAATATGGCTTTCTCAACTACAATATAATGCTAAGGTGATGTCTACTTGTACTTGTACTTGTAGATGCAGGTCTAGTTTGAGGCCGCCGTCCAGCGGCCTGTTTAGCCAGATCTTGGCAAACTCGTGTTCAATAGATCGCTAGGCGCGAAAGTTAGTTATCAGTATATCAGTAAGTTATTGGTATCTCTTAACAGAAGGAACGAGCGAGTAGCTACGGCAGCTCAAACTGGTAAACAGCCCAGTGCTTGTCGAGCTGGTTCTTGAGCTGACCCTACCCGACCTGAATTGTTAATTGAAATTGAATTGTCTGTCGCAGTCTTTTTTAGTGTGGCTGAAAGAACTGGACAACCTTTTGCACTGGATTCTTGTTGATAATTTGCATGATTTCTGGCTTAATATGAAGTCATTTTTTTCGAAAATATTTTTCAAATGCACGCAATGGTGTCCCATGCGGAATTACTCAATCAATAAATTATCAGTGATCGTATAGAGTGATCGTATACCTTGCACATGTCCATATAATTACTGAGTTAGCGATCACATTGATTTCATGAACCGTCTCGGCTTGCAGGCGTACAGGCGTCAGGTATGACGCTGCTCTGCGGCCGTCCTTTTCCAGGGCCTGTGTGTCTGATCTATCCTGACACCAGTGCTGTGTCTGTCCTGTCTGATTACCTGTGTTGTCTGCCGTGTCTGGCCTGTCCGTCCGGTCACCTGTGCTGTCTGTCTGCCGTGTCCTGACTCCAGTGCTGTCTGCCGTGTCTGACCTGTCACCAGTCCTGTCTGCCGTGTCTGACCTGTCCGGTCACCAGTGCTGCCTGCCGTGTCTGTCCTGTCCGGTCACCAGCGCTGCCTGCCGTGTCTGTCCTGTCCGGTCACCAGCGCTGCCTGCCGTGTCTGTCCTGTCCGGTCACCACTGCTGTCTGCCGTGTCTGACCTGTCCCGACACTTGACACTGTCTGCCGTGTCTGACCTGTCCCGACACTCAGCACTGTCTGCCGTGTCTGACCTGTCCCGACACTCAGCACTGTCTGCCGTGTCTGTCGTCTGCAGGTGTGAGCTGGACTGGCGTCGGGACAGTTCGTCCGCCCTCGGCGCCGCCGCCGCCGGCCGGGTGTCGGTCAACGTCCGCTCCAAACACCAGGCCAACGTTAACGTCACCTCCACCCTGCTCGAGCTGTTCGGCCTGGTGCGCACCAACTGGACCGAGGACTATTACAACCGGCACAGGTGGGACGATGGGGAGACACCGGGGCCGGACGGCAGAGCGAGAGGCACCGGCGCTGGAGTGCTGGGGCGCGACTCGCGTTCTCTCAGAAGTCAGAGCTGTGTTCATATCTGTCAGAGCTGTCATGTTGATTAACCCAAGGAGTTGAGAGAGTTGGACTCAAAGCTGGTTTGTATCTCTCGTCGCATCCAGTTGGTAGCTATAATGCAATTTTCAGTCAATTGATGAGTCGACGGGTTGAATTATTGTTATATGTTCTTGTCTAGTGTTGAGAGGCGGCCGATGGGGTGAAGTACTTTAGTTGCTAAGCCAGCTGGCGTATCTGAATCGAACCCTCCCCACCGTTTTTTAAGCCAGCTGCCGCGTCTGACTGGGTTCTCCCTACCTACAGACTGGGTGGCCCGCGCGTGGCCAGTCGCCGCCGCAGTCCGTTCGTGCCGTTCAGCCTGAAGAACGATACCGGCTCCCGGCTGCGGTTCCGCACCGTGCTGACGTCATTCATCGGGTCAGTAGTGGTCGGGTCTTCCCTTCCCACGCAGAGAATATAGTCAGTACGGCATTCATCGGGTCTGTAGTGGTCGGGTCTCTCCTTCCCACGCAGGGATATAGTCGGTACGGCATTCATTGGGTCAGTGGTGGTCCGGTCTTCCCTTCCCATGCAGAGATATAATCAGGACGGCATTCATCGGGTCAGTGAAGGTCGGGTCTTCCCTTCCCACGCAGAGATATAGTCGGGACGTGTCATGGTTATTCAGTGTAGACACTGAAATGTGGGTAACACGCGCATGGCACGGCGTTAGTGTAAGGAGCCATAGGGGCTCAGTCGCTGATGCCTTACAAAGTCCCGATCTTCTAAAGTAAAGTAAGTGCACGATGTAAGTGTACGATGTAAGTGTACGTTGTAAATGTACCTTCTAAGTTCTAAGTGTATGTTGTAAGTGTACGCTGTACGTTCTAAGTGTGCGCTGTACGTTGTACATGTAAGCTTGCGTTGTGGGTGTGCGTTGCGAGTGTGTGCTGGTAACGGACGTTGTAAGCGTGCGTTAGAAGTGTGCGTTGTGAGCAGTGGTGTCGGCTGTGTCGGCAGGGGTCAGGACGCGGCGGCGGTCGGCCCGGCTGACGGTCCCGGAGCCTGGACCGAGGTGGGCGTCGACGAGACGGTGCCGTTCACCTTCGGCGGCAGGGGTACGTACTCTGACAGCGGCATCGACCTCTTTAAAATGCAGCAACACCTGGTGACTTGACGGTGCTTTCATGTTCAGTTCATATGTTTAAAGGTTATATGCGTATGCGTTCGTTCTATGTGTCCCTGGTCAGACGGGAGACCCGAGCTGATATGAAAATAACGTGTTCGAGAACTGACGTGTGCTGCTCAGTGTCTATACTTCCCCTTACCTCCCTCCCCTGTGACCGCTTTAAGTACGACATGATTAAAGCGGTTAAAGCGGTGGTGCTGGACGTGCTTTAAGTACGATACATGATAACATTCGATTCTCATCGAAGCTCTCGCGGTCTGCCGGAGTGCTGACTTGGGGCATAGCTTCTCAACAAAAGTTAGGGACGTGGACAGGTCGCTTAAAATATCAACAACAAAATACATACCTCTCACCGGATTCGACCCACTTTCTCGTCTTAGTTGGCGACTGAAGCCCCGTCTCCCCCCTAACTGAATAGGATTCTTCACTCGTGACTCTGACTCTTACCACCGTGTGTGTGTGTGGTGCAGGGAAGCTGCGGCACCAGGACACGCACACCACCCGGCAGCACCAGCTGGTGGTGTGGGTGGACGGCTGGCAGCCGGCCTCGCCCGTCTCCGTCGACAGGATCGGCGTCTACTTCAGACAGACGACGCCCGGCCCGGGACGGCACCCCAGCGGGGTCAGTGGGGGTCGGTAGACACCCCAGCGGGGTCAGTAGGGGTCGGTAGACACCCCAGCGGGGTCAGTAGGGTCGGTAGACACCCCAGCGTGGCCAGTGGGGGTCGGTAGACACCCCAGCGGGGTCAGTAGGGGTTAGCCGACACCCCAGCGGGGTCAGTAGGGTCGGTAGACACCCCAGCGTGGCCAGTAGGGGTCAGAAGACACCCCAGCGGGGTCAGTAGGGGTCATCAGACACCCCAGCGGGGTCAGTAGAGTCGGTAGACACCCCAGGCCCCAGCGGGGTCAGTAGGGTCGGTAGACACCCCACCGTGGCCAGTATGGGGCGGTAGACACCGCCTGAGACCCCCCCCCCTCCCGATGGAAGGTCGGCTGGGAAGGTGACGGTGTCTATACTCAGCGTACGTCATCTTTGGCACGACCTGTAACACCAACTAGGAGTCGGTCATTACTGAAAAATGCCACTATTTTACCGACTGGGTAGCCAATACAGACCAGACAACGAATGTGTCGCCGCTATACGGTGGTAAGTTCTCTGCTCTGTGGGGTAAGTGTCTTGTAACACTTGCCCCTATCCCCCCGTCTAACGAGTAACGTCACCGTGTCCCCGGCGTGACGCCGTGCTTAGATGGAGCAGCAGCCGGCGCGCGTGGTGTTCGCCGTTACGCTGCAGGGCGCCGCCCGGAAGCTCGTCACCGTCCGCTCGGCGCTCATGATCCGCAACCGGCTGCCCGACCCGGTCGAGATCAAGATGGAGAGCGCCGTCCAGCGCATCGGAGGTATGTGATGGGGTGGGACGCGGGGTCAGGGGGAAGGGGATGACTGGATTGCGCGGAGACGGGCTGAATGTGGTGTGCACCGCTGGGCGTTGCGTTGTGTGTAGGCGTGTTGTTTTGCTGGCTGTGTCACGAACAGCTGTGACGTAACGAAGGGTTCAATCCAGTAGCAAGGTGTCAGGATGTACAGCTGTGTGATTACTGGTTGATGGCGCAGTTTCATGTAAGTAATTAATTACTCTGTATATGTCTGCCGTCCAAAGTCAAAAACGCGTAACTGACATTTTCTTCGAAATTGAGTTATTCATATCAGTCGATTCGTCTCGTTGAACCGCACAAATTGGTTAACACGATTACTTTGTGGTATTAATATAATCAGAATTAAACGAATATAATGCTTATAAATAAACGTATCAATTTTACAAGCAGCAACATTCCCAGACAATTACGCGTAACTGACGCGTATCTGTCATTTCTGTGCGCACGTCTTCCAAATACATCAGATCGTCAAGGGCAAACACACGTATCTCTGCAGTTACGCGTTTTTGTCCTGGGAAATATCAGCAAGTTGATCAGTTACACGTTTTTGTCATTGATAAATAGGCATATAGAAGCTTTGTTTACACATAATTGCAGATACGTTTAGTTGTATATCGCAATGTACACAACCTTAGCAGATACGTCTTTTTGTCGGCCTGAAGTACCAAGCAGAGCAAGTTTTCCAAATGGACGAAACACGTATCTGAGATACGCGTTTTTGTCAAGATACGCGTTTTGATTTGTGTTACCGTTCACATTTTGATGTACCATTTCAATGGCAGAAAAACTTATCGATTATTCCTAGCTATATAATTAAAATTTAACTTTTGTTTCACAATAATATGATAGAAAATGGCTTTCTCGTCTGAATGATACACTATTTCAAGCAATTGCTTGTCACAGGAGGCTCTTACACGGCCGTAACACAAAAACTGCTCTCCTGAAAAGTTATGAAATTGTTAGTTACGTCTTTTTGACTTTTGACGGCAGATAAGCATCTCATTGAAGAAGCATACAGTTATATTTGAGTGCAAAAGAGTCACCTAGGCATATCACATATTTGTTTGAACTTTTTCCAGTCTTGAAGTCCGGTATTTTGATGAAAGATAACACTCTCAAGCATCATCATAAATGCTCTCAATGGGAAGCACATAATTTTTTAACACCAGTCAGTATACATGTTGTTTAGGCTGATAACAGTGTGAAGGAGTGTGATAGTAATACGTAATATGTAGGTGATGGGCTCAGGAGGAGACCAATGGGGTCTATGTTGGTTAGCCTATATCTAACAATTAACAATTATTGGTTTTGCAATTATTGTGCATTTTGTGGATCTCAATTTCCTTTCAGTCTGATCTCTGGGTCTGGACACATCTGAATCACAGGCATTTCATCTTATCAGAATGTAGATGATAATGGCCCATTGTCTACATTCTGATAGCATGCTAACTTGCAAAGCCTGATCTGATCACATAACTGTACACCAGTATGCAAAGTGTGGTAGGTTAGACAACAAGATATTTGGGGCAGTCAAATGCTGCCCAAGTAGTCTTGACTTTTGTCCCCAAACCTTTGAACTGCACCAAACTGACATGAGCTGATCTAAAAACCTCATTCCTGTCCTAAACCAACACAAGCACCCTACACTTGTTCGCTGTTAATGCTGCATCAATTACACCACACTTTGACCTTGTGGTCAGCTACTGCCCCTGCCCCAATGAGATCTTTTTGAAACCTGCCATGTTCTGCAGATTAGATTGTACAGTTAGTTGTTACAGTAAAATTCAATCTCAAGAAGCATCAAAATCTCACTCTTCATGCTTTCTGAACATAGAAGATGCTGACACATTTCTACATATGGATAGCATATCAAGTCTGACAATATAACTGTACTGTGTCGAAACATTTTACCCTACAGCATCATACAGTACCTATACCCTATTGCTATACATAATCAGTCTGGGAAGGTTTGGTAGTCCGTTCCCTTTTTTAGCAACTGCTATTTTTAGCAGATTCCTGCTAAAAATGGTAACGATTTTGCTAATTTTGGGAACGCTTACCCAAAATTCTGGCTGTTACGAACTTCTAGCAGTTTGCTGACAACTTTGCACTAATTAGCGACATCTAGCGACAGTTCTATGAAGTAGAGCTTGATTCATTCTACAAAATGGAAAATTCCTTTGGATATTCGCCGTCCGCTTTTTGAAATATTGCATTTTGAAGTTTCGCAACTTTACTAAATTTGTATTACATCTTCTTTAGAACATTAAATTATAGTATTTAACATATTTTGATTCACATATCACAATTTTAAGGTAAGTTGAAAAAAACTTAGACCTAAAACAGTGGTTGTAGCTTTGATCTGTTGTTAAGAATGTCTGGAATTATTTTGGTGAGGCAGTGTTGACGACGTATTGTGGTCCAGTGGACCACAAAATGGCGTCAACACTGCCTCAACACTGCCACGCCAAAATAATTCCAGACATATTCTTAACAACAGATCAAAGTTACAACCACTGTTTTACCTTACCTTACCTTACCTTACCTTATGGTTATCGGGATAAAGGCCAAAAAGCCTGTAGGACCCGTTCTCACCGAGCTCAATAGTTGCACCCTAACTGTCTCTTATTTATCTGAATCTGGAATGAAGAACCAAATTGGCTCCCAGTGGGCATCCAGCCTGCTCTTGAATACATTGAGAGACGGCGAAGACACGACTGCTGCTGGGAGCCCGTTCCAATCGTTGATGATGCGGGTGGCAAAGGAGTTTTGCCTGACTCGGCATGCTGCATGAGGTTTGCTGAGTTTCAGTGCGTGGCCTCTTGTTGGTCCACCAGCATGAATGGTAAACATGTCTGTTGCGATGACGTCCACGCCACCAGTTAACATCTGGTACACGTGTATCATGTCACCTCGTCTTCGT
>JARBER010161477.1:0-10235 GCA_030265075.1 Balanus glandula
GGAACGCACCTCGGCATCAGCCAACAAGGTGTCAGCGCGGGGCGGTGAGCAACACACACCTGCTTCGCCGGCCTTGATGTACAGCCCCTCCACCCCCCCCCCCCCGACGACACCCCAAAGTTTTGCTAAATTTGTTGGTCCTACTAAGGATCAGTGTTGCACGCAGCAGAATTAAAATAAATTTGTATTTAGTTCAATCCCCCATATATCAGGGGTAAGCTCCAACTAGTTGCTTTGAATTCCCCTGCATGCAGCACCGATTAGCTCGTTAGAAGCACCAGATAATTGAACAAAACATCTGGGGGAGACGACTGTATCATCTCCTTCAGATGTGGCGAATGTCGGCCGGCTCTGACAAACTCAACCGAAACCCGCCTGGTCCCACTGATCTGCCCGAGACCCACTCATCTCCTCTTGTCCCAGGCCTGACCCACGTGTCGCCACCTGTCCCAGGCCCGACCCACTGCCTGCCCCTACGGACCCCCTGTCTATCCCAGGCCTGACCCACCACCTGCCCCACTGACCCGTGTCGTTTCTGGTAGGCGGGTGTGAGCACGCTGCCGCTGGCGCTGGCTTTGACGTGGTACTGCGGCTGGTAGGGTCCGGAGGCGGCGGCAGCGGCGGCGGCAGCGGACGAGGAGAGAGACGCGTGCTGGAGGTGCAGCCCCGCCGGTACTGAACTGTGCGCCTGACCCATGGCGGCCGGCCGGTCAGCAGGCTCAGATCGGCAGCATCACTGCCGGACACAGACGGGTCAGGTCAGTAGACAGGTCGGGTCAGCACACAGGTCACGACAGCCGTGAGATCGGCAGCATCACTGTCGGAGACTGACGGGTCAGGTCAGTAGGCAGGTCAGGTCAGCCGACAGGTCAGGTCAGCCGACAGGTCAGTAGACAGGTCAGGTCACAAGACAGGTCAGGTCACAAGACAGGTCAGATCACAAGACAGGTCAGGTCAGCCGACAGATCACGACAGCCGTGAGATCGGCAGCATCACTATCGGAGACAGACGGGTCAGGTGAGAAGGAAACCAGAGCCAGCCAAAGAGGCAAAGGTCAAATAAGCATTATGCCAGAGTCGGTACACAGGAACAGAGACAAACACATCATCTCAGCTTAAGCAGAATTTCACAAATCAATCAACAGACGAAGCAAGTCATAGCTCGTAGCTCACAGCTCTAAACCAGCCCCCATCCCCCGTCGTCAAACATAGCGGCTCAGACACCATGGCGGCGCAGTGTGGTTAGATCGGCGTCAGCGGGAGCCGGGAAATGCCAGGGTTACCCAATACCGCAAACTGCCAAGATACCGCCTGCAATGGCTTTATTTTAAGCCCTGTTTGTCAACTTAAGTACTCTACCAGTAAACAAGTTCACCCAGCTGAGTAGTGTTCTGCAATATGGCGGAAGGAAGCCCAGCTAGCGGCCAACGACCTCAACTTGTCGGTGTCAGAGTACAAATGGCGCCTCGGAAGCGTTAGATTGCAATGCAATATATTACTGTTCAGACCAAATGTACGCACCGCGAAGTTAATCAGACATGCACTATTCAGTCGTAAATTATTATTATCAAATATAAATGCGTATCAAATGAACCCGTTCTGTACACTAGAAAACGGGTTCATTTGATACGCAGTGCTTCTCGGGCCACACACTTTGTGTCCCACTCTGTCGAGAATCGCTCAGTTTTGCGTATCAAATGAACCCGTTCTCTAGTTACAGAACGGGTTCATTTGATACGCAAAACTGAGCGATTCTCGCCGGAGTGGGACACAAAGTGGGTGGCCCGAGAAACACTGAAACCCAATCAGAAGTCAATTCCACAAAAATGCGCCCATCTGCCGAACTGAGCCGTCTAATCTGCATACCAGTCACGTCATTAATCAGGGAAACAACCTGGCAAGACGCGTCATCTGTCAGCGGGACCGGATTGGACTCGCCCACTAAGACACGCACGCTGCCAGCGCCTCAACGCCCTATGCTGCGTGGCCAGTTACACATATATCAGCTAAATCTAGCTGCTCGGTGGTTTGTGTTATTGTTTTGTGTTGTTTTTTTTGTGGGGGGGGCGCTTTAGCTCATAAAGGCTACTGGTCAGTGGTGTGGCCAAAACTACATGGGAAAATGTGTCGTGGTAGTGATTATTTAGAGGTGAAGAGCGCCGTCACTAGGACGGTGCCTAGGGGAAAATACGACTGGCCAGGCGAAGCGATGTGTAGGGTACTAGGTCAGCCAAGGACGCTTCGCGGTCACAAACGCCTGGCCAGACAACACAGTTTAAGCCGGGGCCGGTACTAATCGTTGGCCGTTATTTACGCGTCATAACACAGCTCACAAAATCGATGACCGACGGCAGAGCCAGCGTCGTGAGCGGCGATGACCGCCGTCCCCCCTGCCGGGCGGCGGACCGCCAGAGTAGGTCGCCAGACGAACCCTTCACACCACAGATCCGCCCCGAGTCAACACAGCGAGTTGGGCGCTTAAGGGGGGCTGATAAGGGACTCTGAGAGGCACCCCGTCCCCCACCGGCTGGAGACAGGGGGGACTGACAGTGGCCCCTGTCCCCCACTGGCTGGAAACAGCCCCCCCCCCCCTGACAGTAACCCCCGCCGGAGACGGAGGGCTGAACTCTGACTGACGGGGCGCCGGCAGTCGGGCAGCCATCGATAACGGCAGCCGCTGACAGCTTAGACAGCGCGCCGCCGGGCCCGCCGGCCGGCCGGGAAATACGGCGACAAAGCCAGATAAACAGAGCGCATCTATCAGACGGCAGAGCGGACCGGCGGTCACGTCCCGGAAGCCGAGCCGAGTTGCCACGGGGCAGTACGGAGCTCACAGAGATACTGCACGCCGTGTTCGTAGTCTGATGTCGGGTAATTATAGTGCCTACTACCTAGTACATACCTATTGTATATTTAGCACATTGATCCAGTCAACTTAACGCTGGTAATAATACACGAAATACAACAGACTGTAGTCGCAACACACCTTCAGCACTGATAACAGATACTCTATGGAAACTACAGCCACTGTATCACGACTCAAACCGCGAGCAATGCCAATATATAGTATATACTTATCCACTCCACAGCACGCGCCAACCAAACCCTGCATCGCATATGAGCCCCTGGTTCTAGCCAACACAGACACAGACACAGACACAGACACAGACACAGACACAGGCACAGACACAGACACAGACACAGACACAGACACAGACACAGACACAGACACAGACACAGACACAGACACAGACACAGACCCAGACACAGACACAGGCACAGCCTACAGGCACACCTGAGCCGACTCGGAGCAGTGGCAGACACATACCACAACCGCACCACAGCACCCGCTGTGCCGTCAAAGGTGTGCCATCAGTGCACACAGTCGGGACCACATCCTGGTTATCGGCCGACCCCTCTTCAGAACTCGAGCCGGCCGGCCAGCCGCGGCTCTGTTATCTGGAGAGTGATATCACAGATAAGGGATCTCCTTCAGAAGCGGTACAAAACATGGCTCGTGTATGCTACAGGGTTTGCGAATTTCTTCACATTAAGTCATGGGGAATATGAGAGCAATGCTGCTTCCAGCTTCGTGACAAAGAGTTGATATTATTTTTCCAGCATTGTCACCAGTGGATAGTTGCATCGAGAACGAATTTTGTTCAGTTTCAGTGTGATAACTGTGAAGGCGACCAGACATATTTGTGAATATAGGAGCCTCAGTCCAGCCCAATGGCATCACATCGCTGGATAAATTATTGGGATATATTGAAACACATACAATGCGTAAAATACAATACGTACCATCAACAGATAAAAACATTGCATTAGTGCTGGAAAGTAGTTCACAAAAAGTATGTTAGCATTGTTCGTCCTACAACTCGGAAATCGATAAAAGTTCATGATGGGGTAAACTGGGGCGCGAAATCTTGCCGTGCGAATTTCAGCTTGACTGCAGTTACCGCCGTTGAGTTATAGCCTCCGGTATTTTTGTGAGGTCATCTTGCATGACTTAGCCGATCAGCGCATCATTCCACAACAAAACATTCAATTAATAAAAACCAATATATTTTCTGAACGGTAATGAAGTGAGGAACAGCGCCCTGGGGCCATTTTTTCATATGGATTACAATGAAAAGACCCGAGTGTGATCTCAGTTGACCTGACTTGACCTTGACACGAGCGCAGTAAAACTAATGTTGTTTTTTATATTAATATTATATTGCTATTATAGTTGTTATTATTATCCAGGAGAAAATGGGACTGGGAGATGGAATTTTTTTTCATCAATGTGCTTTTCAATTGCTTAAAACAACACATATTTCCCTTTCAGCAATACAAATATTCTGATTTGTCCCATGGTGGCCTTTATTACAGCCTTTGTGTCATCCGAAGGTTTCAGGTTGCATTACAGGATAACTGAGGGATAATTTGGGTGAGTTTGTTCATGAGCCAGGTGTCATTGTTGCTTAGTGACCTCAGCAAGGTAAAATTAGGCCATCTGAGGTCACCTGCACCTTTTTTGTCAGTATGTCTTGATATGGCAAGGACAAAGCAGAGGGAATGACACCACTATGCTTGTCTCACAAAGCCACGTTGTCCTATATGCAACATCAACTACCTAGGTCACTAAATGACATTGACCTTAGTCACAGCATGACCTTGACCTGAAGTCAAATTTTAAAGAACCTAAGCGAAGCGGGTCATCATTGATATCTTTTGAAGCGCCTATATGAGACAGAAACGATACTGTTATAGTTATTGTTCCATGTTTAATATGTACACAGTTAATAACGAATATCTGGATGTTGTTCGTTTTTACTAGTGAACAACAGTTCTTCGTGGATAATTTGTTATCTGTATTATAGAACAACCATTTTAACACCATCGTGTTTGCATCATCAAGGCACTTTTAACATGTTGATGGTGATCTTGTCAAATATAAAATTTGACCTCAGGGCAAGGTCATTACTAATTATGTGACCTAGTTTGATCATGTTGCATATGGGGTGTCACGGCTCGACGAGAGAAACACAGTGGTGACATTTTCACGCCTTTCGTTATTACATCAAAGCCTATTGGCAAAAAGGTGCTGGTGACCTCAGATGACCTCAGCTGACCATGCAGAGGTCACTAAGCAACAATTACACCTGGGTATAAAAAATCACCTAAATTAACCTCCAATTATCCCATATTACAGACTGAAACCTCCTTGTAACACAAAATCCGAAATAAAGGCTAGCATGGGACAAATAATCATTTTTTGTCAGTAAAAAAACGTGTTATTTTGGGCAGATAAAAATAATATTTATAAAAAATAAACATCTTAATTTTTTCTTTCATTGTGATGAGTTAAGAAAGTATATTATACAAATATGAAACACAATTATATAAAGTATGTCAAGTCACCAGTGGCCACAAGTCATTTTGTCATAATTAATATAGCAATGCAAACTGGACCCATATGATGTTCTTCACTTCATTGCCTCTCAGAAAATATACTGTTTTATAAGAATAGAGTATTGTGTTGTAAGAGCTATTGGCTGATTGGCTAGATCATGCAAGGTGACCTCACAAAAATGCCGGAGGTTATAACTCGGCAGCCGTTAGTCAAATTCAGCTGAAATTTGCACGCGATTTTTCGCCCAGGATAGCCACTAAAAAGGACTTTTACCAACATCAAAAAGTAGGATGTTACCCCTTGTCGATCTGCCCTGGAATGCTCCATATATTATATGTGATGAGGGTTGTGAGATATGTAGTTGTATATGTAACAATTTTATACTATAACATAGATCTAGACAACTTTGGACCATTTGAACAACTTTGAACTTTGGTCCATCATAGGGAACATGTTTGTTCTTTCTGGACAGGTGGTGAGATCCTGAACTTTAACTTCATACAGGAAAGGAAACCTAGTATGTGCCTTGAATAAGCAAACTTATATCATTAATAGTCACATCACATAAAGTAGAAGTTTTAGACAAAAAAAAATATTTTAGAGAAAAAAACAGTCTCAAATTCAATCACAATTCTATTGTGCCAGTACATACACAATTATTCAGCAGCAGCAGCTCGTGCAGTGTTCTCGTGATTTTTAAAACAGTTCAGTTCCTGAAACACTGATGCTTTTTTACTAGTTTTCTATGGACCATAGATGCTATGACAAATTGCAAATTTTAGTTATGCCTTGAGTTCAGCTGGGTTTGCACTTTTTCTACGTACGATTTCTACAATACATACGGTGGTTATTTCTGTCTAGGTATAATGAAAATAACATATACAGTTGACATATCATCAGGTCTGGATGCACACCGACATATTAATAAGGCGTCAAACTTAAGGCATTTTCACTGCCTTTGTCAATCGGCGCATTCTTCAGACATGTCACCTCAAGCGGAGGCTGTTATGTAGATGAGGCGCACGGTAGGCAAACTGACGTCGAACAGTCTCGGTGCGGAACATCGGGAGATGCCGCATCCCGTCCTGTCCAGTGTGCCGGGTGTGCGCGTCTGAATTATGTTTGAACATAGCCGAGAGTAAAGATGGTTCAGGTTTGTATGCTGTGCACCAGAGTGAAATAATGATAATGAGCTAGTTGTTTTGAGTTGAGCCAGCCCGGGCCTTCAAGCACGTTCGAGATGTGAAAAAATTGTATTTGCCAGAAGCGAACTGAGCCCAAAAGTTAATGATTTTTTTAGTTATTGTGATTTTTATCTGAGCAGTTACTGAATACTGAGATGCAATATTGAATATGCGAGATTATCAGGCCATGCACAAGTGTGATGAGAATATTCTGGGGGAAACACTGCCAAATTTGAGATAGTCTATCAGAAATATACAGCATTGCCAGGTTAGGTGTGCTACATGGGCATCCCACAACAGAACAGAGTTGAACATGACGCCTGGTATGGTCGGTGATGGAGTCGCTCTGGGTGTGGTTTGAGAGGCGCCAGCAGAACCAGTCTGTGTCAACCTCATGGAGCTGTAATTTTGCCAAGAGCTCGAAGTGGTCAATTATGTCAAAACACTCACTTAAATCGAGCAGATCGAGTGATACAAAGAGTGCATTAGTGATATAAAGTAGTTGTGTAACAAAAAATATACATCCTCTAAGAGGAGTATGAAACTGTAAAGGAAATAAAAGAAAAAAGAAACCACATTTTAAAAAAAATAGAGGACATAGAAGGTAAAGTGGGAAAGTGGTACAAAGCTACCCAGATTTATGGCACAACATTGCATTGCTAATGTGATGTGAAACAATATTGTGACATTATATGTATAACCCAACTAGACAAAATGATGACATTGGTTGGCAAGTGGAAATGATTACCTCTTGAGTTGATGTATGTCCTTTCTCTCCTGGGTGTTGTATGTCTGCAGTGTTTTAGTCTGCTCTAGGAATCAAGGCACATGTTTAACAGAGGAAAATGTTCAGCACTCTCAGGGACCTGGCAACTGAATGTTTGATTGACGATGTAGATGGTATGAGGATGTCCTCCAGCAGAAAATTCATGTAATGTATTCTTGAAGGCAAACATATTTACTTGCTGTTGAGGAAAAATATCATATTAATTACTGTGTTCAACCAATGATTAGTGCCATGGTGACCCATTCACATGTTTAGCGGAATGAAGGATGCTAAAATCATTTGTTTTTCATGTATCTTGGGATGCATGAGGTTTCAAGGTCTAAAAACATTACAAATAGGCTAGAATTTCCATGTGTTTTAGCTAGATGCCCAACATTTCATGATCTCATCTGGAAACACTGAATTATTTTGCATCCTGTAACTCTGAATTTAGCCACACTAATTATTGTGTACAAGCACTAAAAAGCCTATCCTGGACTTAATAACTGTCTGAAAAAAAATGGAAAGTTTTAACAACATCTTGTCAGGGCAGGGTGCATGGTTGACACTAACTCATCACAACTTGGGCAGCTTCTGGAAAATTTGAGGCAGCTATTGAAATTTTAGGGCCCAAATTACTGTCAGATGCTGCCATAAGATTGTGGTTAAGGCCAATGTTGCAGTATAAACTGTGAAATGCTACTGCCAAGGAAAACAATAAAATGAATGAAAGCAGTCAGTCCTCTCCCCCCCCCCCAAAAAAAAAGCATTTGTACCACATTTTCTAGACCGGTTAATGGTTATGAGCAATAAGATAGGTTGTCCCATTTGGACTTTAAGTCTGATCTGCAGAGTGCACATATCCAAATATCATAGTTTTCATGCTTAAGAATCCAGAAATACTGACTTTTTTTTGGGGGGGGGGGAGTAAAACTCAATTTCTGGACACATCTGAATCACAGATTTTCATGCTAGCAGAATGTAGAAAACACTGAAGCATTGTTTACATTCTGATAGCAAGTTAAGACTGACCCTATAGCTCTCTGGTGTTGTAGCACCTTACCCTACATGCTGATAACATGATTAGTATGAGACTGAATCACTAAGGAAGGATAGGATGTAGGGTAAGATGCTGCAAAGTCAGACATCAGATTTGAAATGCTATCAAAATGCAAACAATGCGTCCGAGTTATCAACATTCTGATAGTGTGAAAAGTCTGAGATTCTGACGTTTCCGAATATAAAGTTTTTACCCTACGGCCTACCTGTGATTAGGGTAAGATGCTAAAATACTGGAGTCTTATCATCCCAACTTAGATGCTGATAGAATGTAAGCAATGTATCATTATCATCCCATTCTGAAAGCATGAAATGTCGAGAATCAGATCCCTATGGAACCAAATTTATTCCATGAGGAAAAATTGCAGGCTTTGAGGGCAGTTACCAACTGTAACTGACCAAAAGCCATTATATTGCATGCATGTTTATGTGTCAACTTCCCAAGGATAAGCATCTTGATGAATGTCCTGTGAACTATCCAGTATGTGTGATGTGCAACAGCAATTTAATAAGGACAGCAACATGGTAGCCTACCATGGTAGGTATAATCAAGAATTCAGACCTCTTGCAGTGACCAACTTACCTGCACTCACAATGATGATTATTCCAAAAAACGATCTTTCAACAAATAACTCCAAATAACTAGCAAATAAAGCACATTGTGTTGAATACACCACAATATTAACCAGCGCCCAACACAACTTTTCGTGTCCAATCAACTAATATCAACAGTTAGGCAAATCTGGCGCACAACATTGGAGAGCAGCCATTCTTGTGACGTCGAAGATAGGCATTGATGAAGCTATACCGTAATATCGATAATGATTTTGTTATTTATGCACATACGTATAAAATAACGACACATTTTTCGTAAATCTTCGATGCATGCTCAAAAAGTTTGGAAACTGATAATACTGGACAGTACCCGTTTTGCTCTATAGCTTAGGTATCCACCACTAGCAATACTTGTTTGTAGCGACACCTAGCAGCAAAGAAAATAAGCTATAGTATGTCTACAGAGCACATTTATACAAGATGTCGCTGTGAATTCCCTCTTCCGGAGACGGCTATAGGTACTTGCCGCTCATGGCACCAAGGGACCAGTTTTTGCTTTTCTGTCGGAGTCATACCGTTCCTGGTGACAAAATTGTAAAGTTTGTTTTTGTTTGCAAAAATTTGGTAGCCCTTTTGTTGGAAACAACTACCTCTTTAAAAAAAATATTTATGACAGACCCCCCAAAAAATCCCAGGCGTGTTAAAAAAGCCCCGAGGCTCGTCAAACGTGCCTCCAGGCGAGTCTAAAGTGCCCCCGGACCGTTCGAAATGGCCCTGGGCTTGTCGGAAAGGCCCCTGGGCGGATCGAAATGGCCCCAGCGCGAGTCCAAAGGACCGCCGGTCATATCAAAGGGGCACATTGGATCGGTCGAAATGGCTCCCGAGCGAATTATTGAAAGAACCCGCAGTTGGGTCGAAAGCGCCCCAGGTGGGCCGAAAGGGCTCCCGGGCGACGCGAAAAAGCCCGGGCCTGTCTAAAAGGCCCCGGGTGGTTCGAAAGGAACCCGGGCTAGTCAAAAGGGCCCGTGGGCGGATCGAAAGTGCCCTTGAACGAGTCCAAAGGACCGCCGGTAGTGTCAAAAGGGCCCCTGGTGGGTCAAAAGGCCCCTGGTGGGTCAAAAGGGCCCCTCGGTGGATCGAAATGGCCCCCGAACGGATTGAATGGGTGTACATTACCTAACTATTGTCGTTTACATACACATTAAAATCGCATATTTAAAATGTTGCAAAGGCATGAATTGATGATAAATCATATTGCATATTCAAAGCAT
>JARBER010161488.1:0-10235 GCA_030265075.1 Balanus glandula
CCCTCTCTCCCTCTCTCCCTCTCTCCCTCTCTCCCTCTCTCCCTCTCTTCCTCTCTCCCTCTCGCTGTGTTCCGCCAGACCCCAGCCTGGAGCACCCACGAGCCGGGCGCCCCATCTCCATAATCAATAGGGAGTCGCACGGTAATGCATTAATTGTCAGAGCAGGGCTGAAGAAGCGTCACTGAAGCGTCACTGAAGCGTCGCTAATGCTGCGCCTTCACTATCGGCGGCGACAAACGTGTCTCGGAGGCGATTTCGGCGTGCTGTCGCCACAATAGCCGCGGGCTGGTCATCTTGATTCGTCAGATCTGCCTTGTCATTCTCGTCATCGTCATCATCTTCTTTCAGTGAGGAAGGGAGATAAGGAGAGAGGGAGAAGGAAAGAGGTCTCTCTCTCTCTCTCTCTCTCTCTCTCTCTCTCTCTCTCTCTCTCTCTTATTCTTCTTCTTCTTCTTCTCCCTCCGCCTCAGCTGATGCCAAACCCTGACCGAGAATATTTCGCTCTCCGCCGCCTCCGCCGCTGGTATCTATTAGGAATTGGTCTCGGTGGCGGGGCACCGGGTGCAATTGTCGCTGGGGAATTCAGCCACCGGTAGTAGTCGGTCGTCCGTCGCGAGGGGACGACAATGGGAGTCAACGGGCCCGACAGCGTGCCTAACCGATGGCCCCCGACACACCCGCGCGAAATTGGAGAGTGGGGACGGTCCCTGGCGCTGAGAGGGGACAGAGCGAATGGGAGGGTGTGAATTAATTGTTAGCTGGCTTACATTGGGTTAGTGCAGGGCTGGGGCTAAATTGGCAGTTGACAAGACTCGTACACGAGGTATGTCCGTTGGGTCAGTCCTTGGGTGCAATATTCATTATTCGTACACTCTCTGTGTTTGGATTTGCGCCTACAAAGTCAGTGCCTGTGGTACCAGTATCTGTGGACGTGGAGCCGGTACCTGTGCGGGTCAGTGCCTGCGAGGCCGGTGTCAAACGCTGCTGGACGGACCATGCTGCTGACTTGACTACGCAGACGGTCTGAACTCTGACCTACAGCTGCGTGTGACCCGCTCATCAGACCCACACGGGCTCACCAGGCATAGGAGAACGGGAGAGGGAGGGAGCTATCAGTCGGGCAGAGGGTATAGGCGAGTAAGGGGAGAGAGAGAGAGAGAGGGGGGACAGAGGGCACATGCAGAGGCACCAGCGGAAATACTCGGCGCTTGATGCTGGTTCATCGATCACGGCCTCTGTGATATCACGCCGATCTTTGCCCTCTACACTGGTCCCTGGTGGGCTCTGGCTCCTGGTGATATAAGACCAAACTCTGCTCTCTATACCGGTCCCTGGTGGGCTCTGACTCCTGGTAATATCAGGCCAAACTCTGCTCTCTATACTGATCCCTGGTGGGCTCTGACTCCTGGTAATATCAAACCGAGCTCTGCCTCTACACTGGTCCCTGGTGGGCTCTGACTCCTGGTAATATCAGACCGAGCTCTGCCCCCTACACTGGTCCCTGGTGGGCTCTGGCTCCTGGTGATATCAGACCGAGCTCTGCCCTCTATAGTAGCCTCTGGTAGGCTTTGGCTCCTGGTGATATCAAACCGAGCTATATGAACGCAGGAGTACAAATAGCGACGCACTTTGGAGTGGAAACCCTTAATAGAATCTTTTGGTGTCAAAATTCAACGAATGTTCACATAATTTGGTATTGAAAAAAGACGACGTAGACATTTCCCTCAAGTATATCTTAATGATTTACATATTTTATATTGCGGCAGTCAACTTTTACCATCCACTTCATTTTCACATCAGAATCGAAGAATCAGTGGTGTCTTCCCTTCACTGATAACCCATATTGAACTGAAGCTTCTGCCGTATCTTACTCACTCCCTCGCACCGAACTTCTCTGTGACCGTCTCTCTGACGCGAGTCTCTCGCATGTGCTATCTCCTGATCTCTCCAGTCTCCTGGGTCGCTTTCCACACCCGGGTGACACCCATCTGTCTCTCCATCGCCTGCTGTATGGAACACATTTATGTCAGCACACATTTCACGGCACGCTACTCCGTTCTAGATTCGTGTCGCGATGTAGTCGTGATGTGATTGCCACTCACAAATTTGTCACCAGATACACCTTCTCGGACGTGAAGTTCGTACACAACGACCCTCTGATTTAGTTCATAGATACTTCCTGATACGGCCGGCTACATCTGCCCCAACTAAGATCCATCACCTGCCCGTCCGCTGGACAGGAGTGCAGCCGCCATGACACCCGCCCCCTCCCCCTCCCCTACTCCTGTCCGTCGCAGAAGCGCCACGTCGCCACCAGGTGCGCCGCTGCACGTCCCACATTGTCTGTCGCGGCGTACCTGACGCGTTTCCGCCGGCCGGCGGGGCCGCGCATTCTATCACACGCTCCGACTAATGAGATCATTTTATCTGGTGAGCTATTTGCTAGCTCCATTGCGCTCGGCGGCGCCGATAAGACCCATTTCTCCGGACGACGCGGCGCTCAAAGCGAGCCGCCGGGCGGCGCGGCGCGCGGCCGCCGCTGTCGCCGCCGCCCGCGCACGCTCCGGCGGCGCACAATAATGTCGAACGCTTTAACAATGTCGAGCGGCGGCGGCGGCCGGAAGCGCTCACTTGCGCGCCGTGTTCGTTAATCAGCGCGCCATTGTGTGTCTGATCGGACGGGATCAGCTGTGGTCGTTGGCTCGCTTCCTCTGACCTCGCGGTGGCGGCGGTGGCGGTGGCGGCGGCGGCTGACCCGGTTTGAGATTCGGAACAACCGCTCCCCGGATGAGCGGGAGTGAATCGTGATGTTGGGGAAAGCCGAAATACGATGTCGTAATTTCGAAAAGTAAATTGTAAAAATCATGGTTTTTGGTGAATTCTCAGTTAACAAACAAGGGGTTGCTGCCAGCGGATAGATAATTTTTGGGGGCTATAGCGCGGGAGCAAACCCATAGCAGGGGATTATTTTACGACGATATGACGAAACGAAGCAAGATATTGGTTAAAGGAACACCAGCATAAATAGGTGCAATTAAAAAGACTCCCCCAATTTCATGAAATTATCGAATCATACCTTAATTGCATGTCCAAATGTCTGGTGAAGTCAGCTGAACATGTATATGCACTTTTTCCTGAAAACATTGTTTATCTTAGATATTCAACTTTTAGTTTTGAGCGAAACTTGGGTTAGTTACTTCATATGATTATGTCTGCCATCTGGCAGAACTTATTACAGACAATTATGGCGTTATATATACAAACTATGGTGCAGTGTCTTGACCACACAATCGCCGATCTACACAACGAAACACGTAAATATGCCCAAGGTTAACCTTAAGACAACATAACCACTGGTGAACAAGTGTCCACGCAAGCGGCCTAGAACCCGAATTCAACTACACTAAAGATTGTGTCTTAGCAGATCTGCCAAAAAAATTAACTCTTATATCCTATTATAAAACCGTTGTGGTTGCTTTTACTGATACCATACCTATTTTCAAAGCCCGGCCATCCGATGGCTATCTCAACTCAAAATATTGTTAAAGTGGTGAAAGCGCTTTAAGTTTAACTCTGTTTTGAGACTAGTGGTATGAAAAATTACGACGCAGATTACATGAGTCTCAATACAACTTGAAAAAGGTCCAAAAGTGTCAAAGTGACACTTTTTACCTTTTTTTCGTATTTTTTGAGACTCAAACCATCTGTATCGTGATTTACGTGGTGCATTCAATTAACAACTGTATTTAATTTTTAAAACTCATGATATAGAAAAATGATTAACGTTTCTGGTATTGTGATGCACCCGCATACATTCCAGATTATTGTAGAAAAAAACGCTTCTAGCGCATCTCGTAAGGAAATGACAGTCAGTCATTTGCAAAACAGGGTTTTTTGACACTGCCCGAAACGGACGACGTGGTTATTTTTTTTCTCATTTGGAGCAGCGCACCTCAATGCAATGTTTGCGCAAGTGGAACACTCCGAGAGATCCACAAAGGACTTGTAGTAGTATGTGGCAGCTCTGCGGTTGGCTACAAGCGTCAAGCGAGTTCATTAGTGACTGCAAGAGTTTAAGAAGAGAAGACACCCGGAACACGTCATGTCTTGGGTGGCCTCATTCATTGTTCACGGCGAAGAATATTGCTATGAATGTAGATAATCTGATTATTGGCGACAGACGACACACTGCCACCGAGGGTAATGTCCACTACAGCACCACTGACGAGCTGAGGAGGACGAAGGGCAACGCAATGCGGGTGCCAAAGCAGCTACTCCCAGAGCTCCATCAGAAGCGTCCCAGGCTGGCCAACGGTGGCTTACTGATGCATCTAGACAACGCACCGCCCCAAAAGGCGCGGTCGTCGCTTCTTCCTGCTGGCTGAGAGCATTACAACTATATCGCATCCTCCACACTCACCAGATCCTGGCGCCATCGGACTTCTGGCTGTTCGGGAAACTGAAGGATAGCTTTCGGGGACAGCGTTGGAATGCGTCATTTACCAGTGGGCATAACACCCCCTCAAAGAAGGGTTTGCAGAGTGCTACGTGAGTTGGTTGCGTAGATGGGAAAGGTGTGCTGAAAAGGACCTGGACTATGAGGAGAAGTGAGCAAGGTTTCATGCACCTGTTTTTACAAACACAAATCTGAAAGCAAAAATACAGTTATGTTTTTAGTGCACATAGGTGCAGATACTTTTGGTGACACAATAAATTGAGTGAAATATGGACATGAAGACAATAAAATGCTACTACGAAGATAAATTTCAGAAATATTGGAAATAAGTACTCAAATTAACCTAATGAACGGCACATTTGATCGTTTTGGCTTTCCAAAATAAGCAAAAGGATTTAAAAACGGGTTTGTTCATATTCTAAAGGCGGCTCTAAAAGTTCAACTAAACCATCGTTGTGAAACTTATTCCATGCTATTTTACATCAGATAACGTGTTTTCTGTGGTCGCCTTTATGTTCCAAACACAGAGAAGCGCCCCGCCGACCTGCTGCTCCAGATTGGCACTGGACTCGGGGAAGCGCCCCGCCGACCTGCTGCTCCAGATTGGCACTGGACTCACTCTTTGCACTGTGCTCTCCACGGACCTCTGTTATTTCTGTTATTCGATGGAACCAGGACTATGCTTTAGATAATGCACTTCTCTGCGCTTTATTTATTTCGAAATGCCGGCGGAACTTCATTTGCGTTCAGACGATATTTTGTTGTTGTCAAAATGTAATTTGACATTTAACATTTGCGTCTTTCTGGTACAGCTGTGTGACTGCATGTCAATACAAACTGTGGTACACAAAATAGCATTGATGTGTTGCGATTGTATGCGATTTTCACAGAACTTTATTTTGACTTCACCAGAAGAAAAGAAAATGGGTCCTTGGACGCTCGGTAGGAACAAGTTAGCTGGAATCATCGTGCGCTTATGAACACAGTCTGTTTTCTTTTAACTTCGCAGTCTTGGTGGATGCTGACGCCCAGGGCTCACATTATAAAACAATATCAAGGGTGCTCGCCTTCTTAGCGAGTCTTGGTGTACGTTTGTTTTCCATATTGAACACTCATTATCACCGCTTGTCACAAACACATTCATTCCACATACTGCAGCACTTCATTTCCATCCGCCATCACACTCGTGCATATCCAAATTAGAATTACGACCCCAACCGACCCTCCCAAGTGCCAAAGTGGCAGGCCTGCCGGCGGCGTGTCACTGATAGCGCCGATTCACGGCACCTGCCGCCGGTGAATCACGGCTGCGAGCTGGCGGCGGCGGCGCTCCTGCTGGCAGCTCGCGCCGCTCCGTGCATCCGCAGCGCCTCATTTGAAGCCGGGCGTCTAATCTGGCGGCGCCATCGCCGACGGCTGCCGGCGTGGCGTGGTGACGAGCCCACCCGCAGCTCGGCCGGCCACTAATTGATCGCCGGTCTGGAGTCGGCCCGACGGTCAGACGGTCCACCGACGCCCGGCAACGCCGCGCGACGACGAGATCGGCGCCCGCATCTGCCGCGCCGGGATCGTGTCGGCCGCGCCACTAACGAATCCGCCGCGCCAGAAGCGCCGCTGATGAGCGGGAATGAGTCGATGCTAATTGCGGCGCGAGTGCTTTGGCGTGTTCTGTGAGCGTGACGGGCGCGGCGGCTTCTGAAGAGACGTGACGAGCTTTGACGAGCGCTGACGAGCGCTGACGAGTGGTGGACGCAGGGCCGGCGAGTGGTGAACGCGGGGCAGGCGAGTGTCGGCCAGTGGAGGTCCTCCGTCACCGCGGACGGCGCCTCCATTACGGGATTCACTGCGGCAGGCGGCGGCAAAAAAGCGCTACTGAAACATGGCGTCCAACCGGTGAACCGCATTCTCCAGCCCAGCCGGCGGCCGACAAGAAACCAGGCGGCGCTTGCCGACAAAGACGTCGCCATCCCAGAAATGCCACTTCTGTTTGCTAATGTAAAGATCTGGCGATTTTACGGTCGCCATCATAATCATTCATTTATCAGTGAAGCAGCGTTCCAGCGCGCATGGGCCGGCGGCCCAAGTCGCCCGAAAAACTGCGCTCAGGTAAGAGTGCGTAAAAACAACGCGTCCACTGCTATTCCAAAACGCAAAATGGCGCAAAAAGGCAAACAGAAGAAAGGGCCAAGACAGATGTGTGCGATAATCAATATGCAGCTGAGAGCAGTGCTGGGACGTCGGGGCACGCGTCACCAATGCAACACCGCCCACCGCCTGCATACTAACCAGACAGACGGCGGCGACGGCGGATGGCGGGGGCGGCGGCGGCGGTTGGCGGCGGCGGCGGATGACAGTGACGGCGACCCGCGCGGCGCGAGGCATTCGAGCGGCCACCACCAACGACGCCCGCATTCATATCGCATCGCGTCGCCGTCGCGTTCCATCCATACCCGCTAACAAGCTCGAGCGGCGGCAGCGGCCAAAAACACGCGCCAACAAAACCGCCGCAGAGCGCCACGCTCGCCGCCGCCGGCCGCCGCGACAAAAACGGCGCCGATCCGGCGCGGGCAGCCCTTCGTGCCGCGCCGTAATTGTGCCGGCGCACGCCACGGCGCCGAAATCGGCGCGGGCGGCGCGCCGCGGCCGTCGCAGTGGGCGCGCGCTCTCATGGCCGCGCGGCACCAGCGGACGGACGGTCGGCGGACGACGGCCGGCCGCCGGAACGCTGCTCGCTTTATCCGCGGCCACGCAGCATGTGTGTTATTACGGCCAGGGTGGTCATTACAGGTCGAGCCGACAATCGAGCCGAGCCTGCTCCGCCATTAGCGGCCGAATACCGCGGCCGATAGCCGTCATCAGCAGGCGGCATTGTGATCCAACCCGCCGGTTAGCCGCCCGCGCCGCCGCCTGCCGACCGCCCCGGCCGCCGCCCGCCGACGACGGATTGGTGATGACTCAATCGGCCGTCGAGCTCCGGGCTGGGCTGAAGGTGGTGATGGCTAGGTAGGGTGAAGGGCGGTGATCGTGCTGACAGGGCAGGTCTCGGTGGCGGCGATTGTGGTTTCCGGTGATCCTTTCACTGAAAACGGAAACTTACTACCTACTAAGCTGAACTAAAAACGGAACGGAAACTGCTACAAGATTCTTTTTCTGGATGCTAAAAGCTTCATGTTCAAAAATAATGTTCTCATCTGCAGCTAATTGCATTGATGGTAGATACATATCCTGCCTTGACACCTTGAACACAACCGCAGCAATATATGCTCAGAAAATTCAGTAATTTTCATAGTTTCCCCAGCTTCATTCTATAAATAGCCCCTCGTTCAAAACATTTATCTAGCTCACCTGCTAAGAGACAGTGAACTGTTCAGACAGACAACTGGGAAACCCTTCCGTAAAAATGGTTCCTGTGACGTTAACTAGCCGCTGCTCCTGGCGGCGGGGCCTGGCCGTCTGGGTGGTCGCCGGGGCCGCCCCCGGCTACCCCCGGACAAACTAGCTGTACTGCCGCCCCCGGCTACCCCCGGACAAACTAGCTGTACGGCCGCCCCCGGCAACCCCCGGACAAACCAGCTGTACGGCCGCCCCCGGCCCGGATCGCTCCTCTCCGGGGGCAGCTCGGCGCCCGACATCCCCCGGCGCCCACTTACCACGGGCCGAAATTACCCAGCCGCGCGCCTCGTCCCCTCACACGGCGGTATGCCGGGCGGGTGTGGTCGCCACGAGGGCGGGGGCGGGGGCGGGGGCGGCGCTGTGTGTGGCCCGCACGTGACTCACTGGCTCACGTGAGCCGCGCGTTAGAGTCGGATGGGCAGGTGAATTCGGCATTAGAGACTAGACAGTGTGGTTACTGTGTAATGCAGTGTTCACTGTGCAGCTTCCACTCGCTCAAAGTAATAAATACACTATGCATTTAACAGACACTCTCTTATCAGGGAATATAATGTCCCCAAGGAACCGTGCTATACAGTGCAGGTGTGCATATCGAGTTGGATTGGATGGTGAGCAGGCAGTGGAATCATGAGCTCTGTGAATGCGAGTATTCCAGACTTACATCTTGGAAATACAATTTGAGAGCTAAATGTCAAACGAAAAACTATATTGCCTCCAGAATGATTACTCTTGCACGATTTTCACGATTATGTCAATTGTCAAATGCAAAATATTATCAAGGATTAAATTATGCATCATGCTTCAAGTATGACCGATTGACAATCCCTTCCCATTTAAAAACATGAAGCATTATTAAATCAAAAAATTTAAGGAATTTATCTTACTCTGCAATATTCGTAGCGACATAATCATCTGGTATCATTCTCTTTGGCTTAAGCTGTCACAAATCCTTGTGGAACAGATTTTCCCGACATCTTAAATCTGCAATGTCTCTTCCATCTTTGCTTTTTAAGCCACCATGCAGGTAAATATCGATCATGCTAAGCTTTACATCAATACCGAGTAGTGGTGAATATCAGGTTCTTGAAGCTGACTCTCCCCAGAACTACTTTACTCACTACTATTGCTGAGTGCCGGCTATGGCTTATGGTCGTTATATTTAAAAAAAACGTGTAGTTTGCGGAAAAACGAGTGTTTTTCTTGTGCAGACTTTGAGGGCATCACCACTATCCTGAGGCCCTGCAGTTTCGAAGCGCAAGAGCGAGGTTGCGAGCGAGCTACCGGGTCCAAAAGCATACTAATTAAAGATGCACTGCATATGATAAAATACATAGATATTGCGGCCGCATCCCCTTCTTACATTGTAGTTCCACCCATGCTGTGCTGGTCTCAGCTCACTCAGAGCAACGGTCACCGAGTTAAAGCCTGTGCGCTTTCAACAGGTCACGCGGCGTGGGTATGTTTGGTGGCTTATATCGCATAGTTATGTGATATAAAATGGACAAGCATGCATATTGTTCAACTCGTTATGATCAGAGTAAATGTTTTATCAAAGCAGAACTGAATTGTTTTGTCTCTGACCCGATGACCTCGTGATCTTAGGTCATGTCATTGAATTCAATATAACGCCAATGAAAATATTGCAATTTTCTTTGCTATGATCGACCTTTGTATATAATAAGCTTGATTCTTCCCAATTGTGGAGATATAACTTTTATTTACAAAAAAGATTTAGCTTTCGCCTATTGGATGTCCTAACAGACCCCCATTAGGTTGGTATTTAATAGCTATACATACAATTTCAGCGGATGTTCCTGAAGTTCTAAATTGATGAGTTGGTAGTAATTATACGTATCCTAACATAATTGTATAAACATAAGTCTAGTTTTTTAGGAGATAAATACGTGATAGTGGCACTATGTCTTACCATTTTTGCTTTGTAAAAACGAAAATCGTAAAATTATTTTTCAAGCAAACTAAAATTGAACACTTCAAAAGAAATAAAAGCATGTTTTCTAGGACATGGCTATCTCAAGTTTAAAAAACTTTCAGTTTCTAATCTTGAAAGAAAAACTTTTTTTTTCAAAAGGTTTTCACGATATTGTATTGCAAAATATTACAAATACTGAATGCAAGTGTGATAATTAGATATGAACAGCACCCAAACCAAATTTTAAAGCAATATATTTATTTTTGACTGAGTTATTAACTCAATAATGTTCTCAGTTCCTTATTTTTACTCAATAACAACATTCAGTCAAAAGCTTTGCTTTCAAATTTGGTTACGGTATATTTCATCCGGGGGTCCCAAGTGATCTGGCAGCATGGGCGTGACTTTCACTGCCGGCCCATAGGGTTACGTGTTAAATCGCTACTTTTCAAGCTC